>PVLD010009100.1:0-79272 GCA_004027595.1 Dinomys branickii | reverse complement strand
GCCTGTCTGTATCTGTGTTCATGAATATACACTTTGAAGGTATCAATAGGTAAAACACCAACCATTGCTGAGTCCATGTCACCTTGTCTGTAAATCAGTTTTGATTGTACTATTTCTTATGCTACTTTGTGTCTGTTTGTTAATATGTTTTTGTGCTTTTACTTTTAAAATAAAAAAAAAGAAAAAACAAAATAATGTTAGAATAACAACAACAACAAAAAATAAGGGCAGTTCTTAAATTTGTGCTTGTTGTAGTTCACATGGATCACCCAGAGAAGAAAGCAAGTCACGTTTATTTATCAAATGCCTTTACTGTGCAAAGCACTACTGATTTTTTTTACAGGACACCATTGATTTGAATGACAAGCTATTTAAGAAGCACAGACAATAGGAACCAGTCAGAAGTGACTTAGGTTTCTTATGAGAAGCTTCTAGGACTAACATAAATGGACCCCTGTGTGCCATGCACTTCACACCTTCAGGAGTCAGCGAGGGCCACTTCTTGTTTCAGGACACTGCAGTAGGTTGGGGCTCCTTTAAGAAGTGCAGGATTTGTTCCAAAGATCAGATATTGTGATATGAATCCTGTTTTATCAGATGACATTACTTCATGCCTGGCTTTCCCATAGAAACATAGCAACAACAATTTTAAACAGTACACACATTAGTATGCATCATACAGTACACTGAAGTATCCTGTCCACTTACCAAAAGGCTTGCCACCCAAGAAAGCAGTAATTAATGTCATTTTTGTCTTTTAAACTTGTAAAATACAGTACTAATATTTTTTTAAAATTCTGGTATTTTCAATGTTAATTAAACTGGTCTAAGTTACTAGCAAACAATATATTTTGCAAACCGTGACACTCTTAAAAACGAATGTTATTAATAATTATGTCAGCATACCATTTGTGTATCAGGACAGATAAATTACCAAGTAATACAAGACTAGAAGTTATTCTGTATCTATTTGATAAGGATAACATAAAACTTTACCTAAATAAGTGAATAATGATGAAGTTTTGGGCAATGGTAATGTAAATATTTTTCTAGGAAAAGAACAGAACTTGCAAGCTCACAGTACAATAAGGGTGCTGTAAATATCAAGCTCACTGAATCAGTTAGCATACTTTCACTGAGCATAGAAGAAAACCTGCCTGAAGTGACTGAAACAGATATGAGATTGTTTCTCACTTGCTATAACTAAAATGGGCTTAAGTTGTTAAAGGCTAAAACATATTATAGCTGAAGTCATTGCAATTTTTTGACCTTTATTTCATGGTCACTGGAGATCTTTCTCCCTCAAGTTATTACATTTGTCTCACAGGAAAAGAGAGAAAAAACAAATTATTTTGTAAAATTGCCACTCTATGTGTCATAAGCCTCTGCCAATACATCATTTTTACAGAGCTGGGATTGATTGAAATAGGCATAAAAAGTAAGAGATTGAAAATAGAGATTAGATGTTACCAAATACTGCATATTACAGTGATGTGGAAATCTGTGGAGTATTAGTGCCATTAGTAGGAATAGGGAAGAAATTTTTTTTTTATTTTTAAGAAAATAACAAAAGTTCATTGTACTGGTTTAGGACTTTGAATTTTTATAAATAAGTTTAATTTAAAGAAAAATATCAAAAATTGTTCCACAGAAATCTGAACATATGAGACTGGACAACTCAAAGGGGTAAAGAAATAAAACTGCAAGGCTGAGAATCATGAAGATTGATATATTTTAAAACAATATCCAAAGAAGCAAAAATATAGGGTAATAAAGGGCAGAAATAATTTTTAAGAATATTAACACAAAGAATATTTACACTTAGGAGTGAATGAAACACTTAGTAAAAGTTCTGTTTCAAGTTTCTAGTTAAAAAAAACCTGTTTTCTTTCAGTTTAGTTTGAAGCTATATTTGTTAAAAGCATGTCTCAAATTCCTAAACGATAAAGGTACTAAAGTGACTTCAATGTTTCTAAATTCACTGGATAAATTAAAAGATTATTTTGTCACTAAAAATGGAAACCCACAGCCCCAAAAAATATAGGCACAATAATGAGTATCATAGGAAGGTGGAGGAAGATTCAGAACAGCAATTTTCTGGAACTGTTTTCAGAAAAGTTCAAGTGTGTTCAGGGCAGTGTGGCTGCAGACTTGTGGACATTTTCAGTAGGCAACTGAGAAGGTTCTGTAGTCTGCACACTTCCTTTACTAAGACATTTAGTATAAATACTATTCATGTACTTATTCCTTCATACTTATATCAAATATTAAAATCATTGGGTAATTTTCCCTAACAAGTTTTAATTTTAAATTTCCATTAAAAATGTACAAGTATGTGCACACAATACTGATTTCTTTGCTAATAAATATTCTTGTGGTATAACAGCTAATGCTAAATAGCATTACAGTAATAATGGGTAAGCAGAGTGGGCTGCGTCAAGCTGACAGTTATTCTTTCTATGAATTAGTGAATCTGAATGCTATTTTTACCTAATTTCTTTCTCAATGGGTTCATTATGAATGTGCAGGTATGGTATTGATTTTTAAATGTTTATTTTTTATCCTGCTATATTACTGAATTTGATTATTAATCTAAGAGTCTTGGTTGATTTTGGGGTTTTCTAAGTAGAGGATCATGTCATCTAGATGCAAATAGTGATAAATACACAGAGTAAAGCTCAACATTATTGGTTAATACAGAAATGCAAATTAAAGCAACACTGAGGTCAATTTTACTCAAGACAGGATGGCTATCATTAAGAAATCAAAAAATAATCAATGCTGGAAAGGCAGTGGGGAAGAAAGACACTTCTACATTGTTTGTGAGCACATAAACTGATACAACAACTGTGGACATCATTAAGGAGATTCTGCAAAAAACCTAGCAATTCCACTGAATCCAGCTCTCTCTCCTTTAGATGTCTTATGCAAAAGAGCTAAAGACATCATATTACAGTTATACATGCATACCTCATGTTTATAGCAGCAAAATTACAGTAGCTAAATCTCTGGAAACAGTCTATGTCTATCAACAGATGAATGGATGATGAAAACTGTTCACACACAAAGGAATGCTACTCTGCCATAAAGATGAATAAACTTAAGTCACTTGCAGGAGAATGGATGTGCAAAAAAAAAAAAAAAAAAAAAGAGAATGGATGTGCACTGAACCAAACATTAAGTGAAGTAAATGAAGCACAAAAGCTTAAATAATCCATTGTTTCTTCTATATAAGAAACCTCAAATTAAGTAAAAGCTAAAAAGAAATAGTCTGAATTTTGCAAAATGCAAAGGGGACCAAGAGATGGAGGGTGGGGAAAGGAGGGACTGGGAAGAGGACAAGAAGGTTTAAGAAGTGTGAGGTACATTTACCAACTCCTTGTGCATCATGTGATCTTTATGTACTACAAATATGCACTAATAAAACTAAAAGCCATTAATTCATTAATAAAGAACTCTAGAATCTATAAAAAGCTTGGATATTTATTAAATACTTCAGTAAATTTCAATCTTTTAGAACATAGTCTTTCTCTGTCTACCCAGGCATTTTGACTATAATAAGTTATTATTTTAACAATAAGAAGTAATCAATATAACCCTATTTTCAGCTGTGAATTTTTACTGATTTATAACCTTGATAAACATTCTCACTGGTAGGTCCACCAGAAGTCCTATAGAAAAGCCATATTTAATAAGCACTTTAGTATATTTCCATCTTCTGAAACTTCTTGTCTTACATTTTCCCCTGGAAATTTCTTTATACTACAATGAATGCTTTCATTATTTCAATGTTAACAAGTAATTATCATCTGTCTATTTTAAACTGTGAATATTTTTGTCTGTTTTATAGGCGTTTGTGTCATAATTCTCACTGTTAGGTCCAGTGTAAATTATATAGGGAACCAAAATCAAGTATATTGAAAATATATACATTTTTATCTCTCATAATACATCACAATACTCCAGACACCTGAGCTAAATCCTGAGAATGAAGATGCAGTGTGGATTAAGTTTTGGACAGGGCTGTAAACAATGCTGTGTAACTTCTGTTCTGGACAATGCCCTACAAATAAAAAAAGTTTGCTTCAAGTTTGTTTCAAATTTGTTTTGTAAACCTATGCTGGGCGTGGTGGTGCCTGCCTGTAATCCCAGGCTGGGATCGGGAGGCTGAGGCAGGAGGATTGTTGTGAGTTCAAGACCAGCCTGGGCTACAAAGTGAGCTCAAGGCCAGCCTAAACTGCATAGCGAGACCCAGTCTCAAACAAAGCAAAACAGATTTGTTTTGAAGCCTAGAATAGAAATTGCCAGCCAAATTTAGTGTGTTTTGAATATGTGACTGCACAAACCATATAAAATAAAATTAAATTACAAAATTTTTTAGAATAATAACCCATTTATACCCACACACTATAAATACATATATCTTTTATTTGTTTTAACTTTTCCACAACAGTTACTTCTATCTAATCATTGTCACACTTTACTTACTCAGTTGAGTGACAGAAAGGATTCTTATCCCCAGAGATGCCCATGTCCTAATTTCTGGAAAGTGTGACTTTATTACTTTTCTTTTTAAAAATTTATTATTTTTATTTTTAAGAGAATAAAAATGAAAACATTAAAAATGATACAGAAAAAAAATGATACAGAATTTCAAAACGATAGGAAATCAACAATGATTGTTATATTGCATTTTTTACCTTCACAGTATTTGTGTAGATTACCAGATATAAGCATGCAAAATATTAAGAAAAAAAAATTAAGCATTAATTGTTCCTTTCAATAAACCAACAGAAATTATTAGTACCATTATCTTGCATATCTTGTGTATACAGTCTATTACTTTTCATGGCAAAGAGAATTTAAGGATACAGGTGGGATTACAGCTTTTTATCAACTGGTATTAAAGTAAAGAGTTTGTGGTGGATAATGTAGGTCTTCTGAATTATTATTGTCATAAGGGTGCTGTAAATGTGAAAAAAAGGAGACAAAATTTAAAGTATTAACTGGTGCAGTTGAGGTATTGAGGTCTCTCATTACAATTGTGTTATTGCTTATTTGATTTTTCATGTCTATTAATAATTGTCATATAGTTGGGTGTGCTTGTATTTGGTGCATATATATTTAGAGTTGTTATCTTTTCCTCTTCATTCTGTTCACCATACAATCATTCAAATATATGAATTAACTTGCTACCAATGAAAGGTGAATAAAATAATGTCTACTTAACTTGCAATACTGAACTGTTAAGAGAGTCATATGATGTATATACATTAAGTCAATTTGTAACAAAAGCAAACTTAGAAATTAACTTTTAACTCAGCATTTCAATCATCTCATTTCTAGGATGAATGGTCTAGGCTCCTTATGATGTATCCCTCTAAAATGAAGACAATTTTCAGTTTTTTATTATTAATGCCTCAGTAAATTATGAAGCACACCAGCAATGCTGAATTTAATGTGAACTGTTAGTAAAACAATGTTTTATCAAGATTCACTTTATAAAATTTATGATAGTACCCAATACATTTCTAATCTTATTTTTATGCCATGAAGAAAAGAATGAATCTTAGACAGCTTAGGTTAGCTTCACATTGTTAATTTTTAATTTCATATTATATTTGTCCATATAATATTCAAATTTGTGAAACGTTTTCAGATGCTTAAACTTCTTAGTATTATAAATTATCAATAATATATAACACATTCATTGCTCTTAATCTGTTAAAATACATGGCTGTGAAATTCAGAAAACAATTTTATTGTCTCCATGTTTTTGTTTTTCTTCATTCATAGACATGTTCCATAATAAATTTGTCCATCATACTATACACAATGAATTCATTATAGGCATACTATAATATAATTACTGTATCAGTCTAAAGTTATCTGTGAGCCCTTTCCTTTGGAGTTGGAATACAATTCATTTTTACTCAATATTTGATAATTCTTAAATTGTCTTAATCACAAGACTTAATCATTTTAAATACTTTTAATTGACTTTAAACAGTAGCTATATGTAATTTTATTGTTTTAATTCATATTGTTTAAATCTAATTGTATAATAAATTGAATTCTATTTCCTTTTTGCACAAAATGTGAAATTATATATATGGAAATCAACATGTTTACATGAGGTTTGCCATCCAGTTAGATATATTTCTAAGTATCTTACCAAAAGTCTTTTAACATGTTACTTTTCCGCTTTTCTCAGTATATGTTCATCATCACTACCAAAAACATTTTTCAATTTTTACATACTTTCCAGTGCTAAGGTAAAAGATAACAACTATGAATAATTTACTTAGCTCTGTGTGTGCTAGGAAGAGATATAGCAGAAAGGTAATGTTATACCGCTTTTCTTTTTATTACACTGAATGTAATATGTGTCTTTATGAGGGCAAACTTTAGGGTTTATTTTTGTTGATTGCAAGCCATAATTATGGCTAAAGGTTAAATAACTAAAATTTGAGTAAGACAGTAATGATTCTGGGACTGTTTCTGGAACATTTGTTTTTGTATTCTTCCTTTCAGTCTATGTACACCTAAAAAACCATAAATCAGTTATTTAATTTTAAATTTAAAAATTAATTACTAATATTAAACCTAGACCAGATTACAATTACTATTGAATTTTTGGGGCGTCTTTTTTTTTTTTTTTTTTTGACAGGGTCTAGCTATGGAGTTCAGGCTGGACTTGAGCTCACTTTGTAGCCCAGGCTGGTCTTGAACTCATAACGTTCCTCGTATTTCAGCCTACCCAGTGCTAGGATTACAGGTGTGTGCCACCACTCCTGGCTACTATTGAATATAGAACCATATTCTTTAATAAAGTTTAACCTGTGAGAAGCAAATTGCTCATATCCTTTACTATGAATAATAATCCACAAAATTATATTCCACGTGGAATGTAAATGTCATTTATATTTCACTTTGGCTTTTTATTTTTTATGGTTTTACTATTTTCTTTTTTGGTAATGGGAATTGAACTCAGGGCCTCATACTTGCCAGGTAGTCATTATGCTTCTGAGCTACATTCCTGGCCCTTTACTTCATAAAGAAAATATTTTTAAAGGTACAAATTTCCATTTTAATATAAGAAAGTTACTAAAATACATACAATAAGGAATGTGTCAGCAAGTTTAGCTTGATTTATTTTTAAGAAAAACTTATATCACAAATTTTAAATGTACTCGTAGCCATTTTAGTGCCTAATGGAATTCAAGAAATATTTTAAGAGTAATTCTCGTGTTCTTTACAGAATTACACGACATGCGATGACAAAATCTCCATTATTATTATATGCAGATTTTACTCAAATTTTGAGAAATCTCCAAAAATAAAGATCAAAAAACAAGTGAATGGGCTGGGAATGTGATGAAATAGCTCCTTATACGGTACCTGCGTTCGACTCAATCCCCAGTCTCTGTGTCCCTGTCCTCTCTCTCTCTCTCTCTCTCTGTCCCACACACACACACACACACACACACACACACATGCACACACACAGAGAATTTTATGGTGCCATGCATGTTTAATTTCATCTTGAAGGCCACATACCACTGCATTTTGTAACCTTTCCTTTCCTTTCCTTTTCTTTCTTTGGTTATTTAATTTTGAGAAGGTGGCATGGATTTAACCATTGCTTACATCAGAATTAATTTTCTTTGGCTGTGTGACAATCATGTCATCTTTTGTTTATAACCATTTCATCATGAGGTAGCAATATAAGTTGCCATACATGGTAATTTTATATTATAATATTATGAATAATATTTTAATTATTTTAGATGAGATTCATAGAACTTTGTGAGTATGAGATTTACTATCTTGCCATTAATTTTAGAAAATTTTGCTACACATCTTTTCAAATATGTTCTGTCCTATTTTCATGCTTAGATTTCAGTTTCATATAATATCACACATTGGATCTTTATAGTTTATAATCTATTCTTCAATCTGCTGCAAATCTTACTGCACAATTTCTATATATGTTCATTTAAGAACTGTTAAATTCATTAATCCTCTTTTTGACTAATATGCTGTCTGTTCTGTTTATTATTATTTTTTATGGTTTGTTGATTGCTTTTTCATGGCTTCACATGAAATTTCAATTCTATTTAGTTTTATCTCATTATGTTTGGATTAAAAGCTATCATTTTGTCCTTTGTTTTTGTTTGTCCTAACGGTCCTAAATGTATTTTCATCTCATTTTTATTTTGATTATTTCCAAGATGTCATCACAATATAGGTGTTTGCTTATTAAATATATGTTTGCTTATGGGGCTGAATTTAGGAAATATTATTTAGTTCTGGATGCTTTAATAAAACACTATCCTTTTGGAGGCTTGTAAACAATGGAAAAACATTTTCACCATTTGGGAGGCTTAAAGTCTAAGAAAAGGGTGCCAACTTCTGAGAGTTAATTTCTGAATTGTAAATTTACAGCCTTCGTTGGTATCCTCACAGGGATAAAGAAGGGAACACATGCTCTTTGCCATCATTTGAAGTCACTAATCTCATTTATTAGTGCTATACTTTTAAGACATAATTACTTCAGAAATGCTCTACTTAAAATTCTAATTATGTCTAGATGATAGCTTCAATCTGAATTCTGGAGGGACATATTCAGTTTAGGTAAAAGAGAAATGACAGCCATAATGAACAAATTGCTCAGCATATCAAAAGAAGACATGTAAAAAATAGGTTAACACAGAAAAACGATAGAAACTGAATGAATGATACAGGAAAGAATTAGAATGTATGCAACAGGGCTGGGGATATAGCTCAGTGGAATAAGCACTTGCCTAGCAAGCGCAGGGTCCTGAGTTCGATCCCCAGTACTGCAAAAAAAAAAAAGAAAAAAAAATAGAATGTATGCAACAGATTCAAAGAGATATCCAAGAAATTAAAAATTACCATGAAAGATGGCAAAATTGCTTGAAAGAAAAAGAAGATAGACTCTCAGACCTTGAAGACATCTTTGCAGCTAGTAATAATGAAACAAAAGATATTTTAAAAATAACAAGGAACCAGGAAATAACAATTCAACAGCTCTAACTAAAAACAATATAAGACTGATAGGTGTCAAAGAAAGAGCAAGCACCAATATGAATAACATAAAGACTATTTGCAAAAGTAATAGCAGAACATTTCACAAGCATGGAAAAAGAATCTGACATACTGTTAAGTAAGGCATATATAGCTCCAATTACCTATAACCAAAATAAATCTAAACCCAGATACATAATAATCAAGATTCCAGAAATGCACTGAAAGAATAGTATATTAAAAGCTGTTAGAGAAAAGAAACAGATCACCTATGAAGGAATACCCATCAGATTCATGGTAGATTTCTCAACACAAATCATCAAGTAAAGAAGAGCCTATAGTGAAGAATTTCAACTTCTAAAAGAAAACAATATCCAAGCCAGATTGCTGTAACCTGTAAAACTACCTTTCCAAATCAATGGAGAAATAATATACTTCCATGACAATGATCAACTGAAGAAATTCATGACAACCAAAGCAACCCTACAAAGAGTACTGAATGATATTTTATAAAGTGATAAAAATAACCAAAATTCCAAGAACATTAGAAAAGAATCACCAATCAGGGTATGCAATTAAATAGAGGTCAAATGCAGAAACAACAATGGGAAAATAGTATGACAAAGATAAGCCAATATGTATCAATAATAATCATTAATGTAAATGCCATTGTGTCTTGGTTACTTTTTTCTCATTGCTGAGACAAAATACCCAACGCCCAAAATGAAGGAAGGAAAGATTTATTTAGTTTACAGTTCATGGAGGTCTCAGTGCATACTTGGCTGGTTCAGAGGCAGAGTGGCACATGGCATAGGGCAAAATGTTCATGGCAGCAGAGCATAGCAAAAGAAACCAGCAAAAAGGGAGAAATGGCTGCAAGCAGCCTCTCATCTTCTCTTACATTGTAAACAGGCTACCCCCACCCAGTGGGCGTAGCTCTCACACAGTGTCCATGCTCTCTAATTCCACTGACTCAGGATGCATACAAAAAGTAAGCACCTTGGCTTCCTGCTGAATCACTCAGCCAAACCTCTAGACTCCCCAGGTTGACACAATGTATCAACCATAACACCTCACTTCACCAATACAAAGAAACATACTGGCAGAGAGGATCAAGAAACAAAACCCAAAAAATATGCTGTATACAAAAATGCATTTAACCTCAAAGGAAATTCATAGACTGAAAGTCAAAGAATAGAAAACAATACTCTATGTGACAGGAATCCAGGAAAAAGTAGGGATAGCTATCTTGTTTCAGACAATGTTGACTTATAATGATCCAAAAAAATAAAAAGTCACTATATTATTGCTAGGGGAAAACTGCAAGATGAAGTGATGACAGTCATAAATATACATACACCAAATGTAGGAGCACTGAAGTATATCAGGCAAATTTTAACAGATGTAAAAAAAATCAAATAAGGAATAACACAATTGTAACAGCAGATTTTATCATCCCATTGTCACAGAGATAGAGCAACTAGACACAAATTGAGCCAAATAATAATAGAACTTAACCAACCATGTGAACAAATGATCTTAGTAGAACTTTACAGAGTATCCCATCCCACAATATTAGAATGTACACTGTTCTTAGATACACACAGGATGTTCTCTAAAATAGATCACATACTAGCCCATAGAGCATGCTTAAGTAAATACAAAGAAAATGAAATTACCCCATGCATTCTATTAGACCACAGTGCAATGAAATTGGAAATTAATGACAAAAGAAATTGCAAAAACACCATAAACACATGGATATTAAATAACACTCTCTTGAACAACCAATAGGCCACAGATGAAAATAAAGAAGAAATTAAACAATATTTGCAACGAAACAAAAATGCAGATAGAACTTACCAAAACTTGTGGGACACATTGAAAGCAGTCCTCAGAAGAAAATTTATACCAGTGGATTCTTGCATCAGGAAAACAGAATGAACACAAATAAAACCTTTATGCTGCACCTCAAGCTTCTAGAAAAAGAAGAGCAAATCAAGTCAAAAGCCCAAATAAGTGGGGGAAAATTATAAAGGTCAGAGCAGAAATTAACACACTGGAGGCTAAGAAAACAATAGAAAAAATTAAAGAGTCAGGCAGTTAGTTCTTTGAAAAAATAGATAAAATTCATAAATCCCTAGCCAATCTTATCAAAAAGGGAAAAGCAATTTCAAATCCATGCAATAAGGAATGAAGAGTGAAATCATTACAGACACTGTAGAAATTCCGAAGATTGTCAATACTTATATCAAAAATCTTTACCCTCGCGGGACGGAAAACACAGAAGAAAGAGCCAGTTTCCATGTGAATTAACAAACCTGAATCAAGAAGATGTAAAAATCCTGAATAACTCAGTATCAATCAATGAAATTGAAAATGTAAGACAATACTTACCAACAAATAAAAGCCCAATTCCTGATGGATTCATTTCTTATAGATGAATTCTATAAGAAATTTAGAGATCATCTAATGCCAATTCTTCTCAAACTCCTTAATGAAATAGGAAGGGAAGCAATTCTCCCTAACTCAGTCCTGGATGCAAGTGTTACCCTGAGACCAAAAGCAGAAAAAAGCCCAAATAAAAAAGAGAACTATAGGTCAATCTCCTCAATGAACATAAAGACAAAACTTCTCAATAAAGTACTAGCTAATAGAATGCAGCAAGCCATCAATAAATTTATACACTGCAATGAAGTGGGATGCATCCCAAGAATGCAGGGATGGTTCAATATATGCAAATCGATAAATGTAATACATCATATCAACAGAGCCACAAGCAAGAATCACATGATCATCTCAATATGCAGAAAAAGCTTTTCATAAAGTCTAATACTTAATCATGATAAAAATCCTACAGTAAAACAGAACAGATGGACTTTACCTTAGTATTATAAAAGCTATCTATGATAGGCCAACAATCAGCATCCTATTAAATGGACAAATACTGAAAACTTTTTGTTAAAAATCAGGAAAATAATGTCTACTGTCACCACTCCTATTCAACATACTTCGGGAAACATTAACCAAAGAAATTAGGCAAGAGAAAGAAATGAGAGGAGTAAGGAGAGGGAAGGAAGAAGTGAAACTATCAATATTCTAGGATGGCATGAAGCTGTACATGAAAGACCCAAAAAACACCAAAAGATGTTTAAAGTTAATTTAAATATTCAGCAGCATAGGTGATACAAGGTCAACAATCAAAAATCAATAGAAATCCTATACACAATCAACAAATACATTGAGTGAGAAATTAGGGAAACCATATCTTTCACAATAGCATCAAAAAATGAAATACTTAGAAATCAATTCAGCAAAAGATGTAAAGTAACTCCATAGTGAAAATTATAGTACTCTGCAAAAAACATCAAATAGGGTTTCAGAAAACTGAAAGATACTCCTTTCTCTTGGATATTGTGAATGTGGCCATGCTTTCAAAACTGCTATGCAGATTTGAGGGAGTCTGGATGAAATACCGTTATTGTATCTCATAGATGTAGAGGAAATATTCCTAAAATTCATTTGAAACCAAAAGAGACCCAGAACAGAAAAACTGTCCTGGGCAACAAAGGCAAGGCAAGAGTCATCACAGTCCCTGACTTGAAGTTATACTACAAAGCTACTGTGATAAAATCAGCATGGTATTGGTGGGGGGAAGAAAAAACAGCTGAAGATCAGTGGAGCAGACTAGAAGATGCAGCCACAACCGTTGCTAACTTATCTTTGAAAAAAACAGGTTCAATGGAAGAAAGATAGTCTCTTTAATAAATGCTGAAAAAACTGGCTCTCCACACGTCGGATACTAAAACTAGACCTATCTCTATAACCACGCACTAAATTAAAGTCAAAAAGGATTGAAGATCTAAATATAAAAACAGAAATACTAAATCTATGGGAAAAGAAAGCAGACAGCAATTTTGAAGACATAGATGCAGGCAGAGTTGATGAACAAAAATCAAACTGCATAGGAAATGCTTCAATGAATTGACAACTGGAATCTGATCTTCTTGAAAAGTTTCTGCACATCAAAGAAATCACCTACGGAGTAAAATAAAAACCCATGAATTGGGAAAATTTCAACCAATTATCCCTCAGACAAAGGACTTCTATCAAGAACATATAAATAATTTTTGAAAACTCAGGCCCCCCCACATTGAAAGACTCAATCCAAAAATGGGCATCTGAGACGAATACACAATTCTCACATAAAGAAATACAAATGGCAAATAAATGCATGAAAACATGTTCAATATTATTAGTCATTCTATAAATTCAAAATAAAACACCAGTGGGATTACATCTCACCCCAGAGAGAATGGCTATCATCAAAAAATCAACCAATAAGAAATACTGGAGAGGCTGTAGAGGAAAATGAACCCTTCTCCCTATTGGTGAGAATGTAAACTGGTGCATCCACTGTGGAAATTAGTCTGGAGATTGCTTAATAAACTATGATTAGCAGTTCCATTCAACCCAGCTTTTTCCCTTTTGGGTATTTTTCCAGAAGAATTAAAAACATGATACCACAGCAATATATATGTGCACCCATGTTTATAGCAATGCAATTTGTAATAGTTAAATCTTGGAAACAACCCAAATGCCCATCAACTGAGGAGTGGATAAATAGATGTGGTATTTTTAGACAGTGGAGTACTATTCAGTGTTATGGGTGTTACATTGTGTCAACTTGAGAGTCTAGAAGCTTAACTAAGTAACTCAGCAGTTCTACATCCTGAGGTGAAAAGGATATGCCCTTTTTGCTCTAGGATGTTGTTCATTGTGGCAATTTGAGAAGCTTAAAAGTTCAACTTTAAACTTTAAAAACTTTAAAAAATGATTCAGGAGGGGACCAGAGTCCTTACTTTCTGCACATGCTCAGCTTGTGGAAGAGGAGGGCTCAGAGATGCTGTTGGTGTGGACACCCGCAGATAGATGATATCCAATATAAAGAATGAAAAGAGGCTCACTCCCCCGCTTTTGCTCTTGCTACTTTTACTGTATTCTGTCTCCTTCAAGTGTTGCCCCTGTGCCATGCCACCCTGCCACCCTGCCTTGCAGACAGCTTATTATAGACTGAAACCTCCACAAACTGTAAGCTAAATAAACATTCTCCATGTTAATTCTGAGCGTTGGTTATTTTGTCTCAACAAAGAGTAAAAGTAACCAGGACACTCAGCTATAATGAAAGATAAACTTGAGGCTTTTATAGGTAACTGGATGCAACTAGATATCATACTCATAAGTGTAATAAATCAGACTCACATGTGTAAACATTGTATTGTCTCCCTAGTGTAAGAACCTGAAAGAGTAAATAAAATCTGAAAGATACAATAGATATTGTGAAAGGGAAAGAAACTTATCAAAAGGAAAGAAAAACTAGGATGAGGGAAAAGATAAAAGACCGAAGGAATGGAAATATATATATACACACATAGACACAGCCACACACGCACACACACACACACACACAGGCAAGATAGGTAAGATAGTTGTGCTACTAATTTCTATTGGTTTATTGAAAGGAACAGCTAATGTTTAATTGTTTGATCAGTCATACATGCCTATATCTGGTTATCTGAGTAACCACTTCAAAGATAACAATATGTGTAATCCAACAAACATTGTGAATTTCCTATCACTCTTTCACCTTATTTTGGGATTCTATATTGTTTTTGTGCTGTTTTGTTTATCTCTTTGCTTTGTTATTTTGTTTTTAATGTAAAACATATTTTAAAGAAGACAAAGATTTATTTAGATAAATAGTTCTTATTCGGTTTATTTTGAGTCACAGTGTTTTAGAACTAGGTTTTAAAGTTTTTGAACTCCCTCAAAATTAAGTAAATATTTTGTAGGAAAAAAACTTTAAAATTTTGATCAGATCTGACTTAAAACAACATTTAATCTTCTCTTCTAAATTTTTTTTACTATTTAACTTTTTAAGATATGGAACCTCCTATAGGTCTACTTAAGTGTGTTTAGTGAACTGTGAGTTCATTAAATGTATTTACAAATTTGGCTTATCTACAATTAAACCAAAATATTTATATTTAGATCAGCATAAGCTTAATAATAACCTTTAAATGAAGCCACTGAATTAGACTATCTGATTTTCTTTTGTGATCTAATTAAGTTATTATGAAATATTTTCCAGTGAGAAATTAAAATCTTTTTTCTATGTAGTTCAAAAGTTGTAAACCACTAAAATATTTATATAATTTTTAATACATTCAATAATATTGCCACTGAAGATTAAAACTTTTTCTCCTAATAACATGGATACAAATGATGCCTTTTATCATAAGCAAAATATTTTCAAATTTTACTTTATTACACGATAAATATGGTTTCAAATAATGGAGGTTTCAAATGGTTTTAAGTATGGTTTCAAATAATCCACGTGGAAAAGTGAGAGAAGACAACAGGATTCCTTCTGCCTTTGGGATCTAAGGTACCTGTACTTTGACCTCTTTGCTCGCAATTGTTTTTCTCTCTTTAGACTAGTAAATAGTCCTATTTTCAAATTTAATTCACATTGGTACTTATTCACCAGGTACTATTAATTCCATTAAATAGATGATAGGTAGATAGACGGATACATACACACATACATACACACGTACATACATAGCATTGTGAGACATAGCGTTGAAACTTAAAGATCAGTAATTGAATTTATTCCACTCTCCTTAATTGGCAAATCTAAATTCCCAATATTAGGGCATGTGGCACAGTTATTAATTATCCAAATATTAACCCAAAATAATGAGAGATGAAACAAGTTCTAAACAAACTTAATACCCCCTAAATAATCTCTCTTCCATTTAAGGATTAAATGTATATATTTTACAAAGCAGACTGATGTTTCAGCTTTAGTGAAACACTATTCATGACTGTTCTTGCAAGGAGACCATTTGCAAATGGAAAAACTGGACTAGGCAGCTATGCCCGGGAAACTGTGGCTGTATTTGAGGTGTGAAATGATGGTAGAAATAAATTTTAAAATTAGATTAAAGAGACTTTATAATTTATGGTTATGTAGGAATAGGTGTGAATATGATATCTGAGGAAAAGAGGATTTTCTAATCTACATTTTGCTATTTTGCGATCTTATCAGTTCTGTGATTCCAACAAAAATACCCAGTAAAGCACTATCCCTGATACAGAGTAGGAACTGTCACATCCACATGCTGAGGTAAGATCTGGAACTGAATCTGACAGCAGTGCGGATCACCCTTACCTGCAGGCAACAGCACAAGCGCAGCTGGTGGCAGCAGCTGAAACGGATGAAGAACCAGTCAGTAAAGCAAAGGAGTTGTTTTTTCAGAGTGCAAAAGAGGGCTCTAAAGGCTTTGTCCAAACTGAGATTTCAACAGGTTACCAGGGTTACCAGACTCCCTATTTGGGAGAGCCTCTTCACCGCGTTAGGCAGACAAATCTACAAGAGCACAGGTTAAAGTACCTATTTTCACGGGAAGCCAAGATTTAACATTTATTCCACAAGTACAGTTAGCGGCTGGGAAATTCAAAGTTCAAGGTGAAGCTCTATCCAACATTCAAGAAAACACACGTACTCGACTGTATATACAAAAAGAGAGGGAGAGAGGGAGGATGTTTGATAAAATAAGTGTGAGAGGTAAGCACATGGAATTCTTCCCATGGCTAGCAAATATTTGAGAGATGAGGCAGTCTGGGAAACACCAACCATAGTGTCAGTGCTATGATGCGGTAATGTGGTCACCTGAAATCAAGGGCTTCCTGTGTCTCTGTCTCTGTGTCTGTCTCTCTTTCTCTCTCCATCTTCCTTTTTGTGTATATAGGAAGAGTAACTGTGACTTTTTTCTGGTTTCTAATACTGACAAAATTATGGCTTCCCATTGAAAGAAGAAATTTCTGCATTTTGGTTATAATGGTTTTCCAGTATGAGCAACTAAAAATTGTGGCAATCTTCTAAAAAAAAAATTGCAAAACAAGACTTAGATATATGATGAATTATCACCGTTGCATGTACTGTGTATTTAGTGTCTATTTATGATAGCAGACACAAGCACTGGAACTGTAAGGCAAATGAGAATGGACCTAACTTTATGATTAAGTGTTTACAGCCTTTCTTTACAGCCTTCTTTATCCACACCAACTGATAATAGCAAGATCCTCTGTAAGAAATTGGCAAATAGAAACAGAAAACACACACGCAGGACAGGCAAGATCATTCTTATATGCTCCTTCATTCTCTGCTACCAAATAGTTCCTTGAGTTTTTGCACTGATGTCAGGTGTTCTTCGCAATGAGTTCCTTAGCTGCTCCTACAAAGTACCTGGAAGTTTAAATCATAGGCATTATCGTTTTAAAGATGTTTTTAATGTTCATGATTACTGTGATAAGTATACCAAAAACTGTAGATACCTTAAAAATGCTTAATAATCTTACCATTGAAAGATGATTGAGAATGAACCAATAGTAATATAAGAATTAGAAACATGAATGAATTTCATACTAATGTATGAAAGAATGTAGCACATAATGTGGAAAGGAAATATAAAAATTAGGACTTAGTGTAATTCAAGGAGTTTGGGAATGGAAAGCTTTGTGTTTTCTAGAGAAGAATGTGAGTTAACTCCAATAGTGCAAGTGCATCGTAGATAGAACTATTGATTGGTTTTCAGTGTATTCACTACAGCACGGTGTTCACTACTTGACTCACAATCATGAGCTGCTACTCAAAGTCTAACTTTTGGAAGTGTATTATTAGTTCAAAACTGTCCTTGGTTAAATTGCATCACTTTATCATCTATCAGTTTAACAAGATTTAAATAGAACTTCAAGTTTCTTCTTATTAAGGTTACAAAACAATTAGTAGTGATTCTAAAATACTTAATGTAAAAAACATGCATACACATAGACTACATTACAAAATAAAATATTTTGGTATCCTATAAGCCTTTTTTGTTGGTCTTTGAAATCACTAACATTTGTAATTCCCCCATCCAAAGGAAATCAGTATCATTTTTCACATCAACTGTGATGACAGTACTAGGTTATGCTAATGTCAATGAGAAAACTTTATACAGGTCAAAATCCACATATATTATTTCATAATTACTTAAGACTATGGGAATAATTTATAATGGTGCTTTACATATCAATAGCTTATTCATTGTCAATGTTACACAAATCTCATTTAATGAATAACTCAAAAGATATTCACATATTCCCTTATGTTTTGGGTTTATATGAATAATAATGTGAACATTCTTGTGTATATCTTACTAATAAGCTAATTTTACGCATAGTGGCATCAACAGGCATCATCAAAACTTCATGAGAGTCTCCGTTATTCTTTATCCTACACCATACTTAGTTTCTTAGGGGAATCTCACTTTAAATTTCTTTGACATATAATACACTTGAGAACTTCTAATAACTGTTTATATATTTTTGCATGAAATTGGACTGATGCATATTTTTCTTTTAAATTCTTTGATGTTTAATATCAAGATTATAGATGTGCGCACTTTTCAGAGGGGAAAGTATGGAAATACCTTTCATTACATAATTTTCCTCTTATTCTCATAAGCACTGCTATTTTGTTTTTCATGTTTTCAACAATGATCTACCTGGAAAACATGTATTTTTATTTTATTAGTATGGTGTGAGATAGACTCATTTTAAATGTTTTTTTTGCTATCTAATAAATACAATATATATATATGTATATGTGTGTGTGTGTGTGTGTGTGTATATATATATATATATATATATATATATATATATATATATCATAGTTACTTTTCTCACTGCTGAGACAAAATACCTGATATCCAAAGTTAAAGAAGGAAAGGTTTCTTTAGCTCACAGTTTATAGAGGTTTCAGTCCATAATCAGGCAGCTCCCAGGCAGGTTGGCACATGGCAGAGTGGTAAGGGTACATGGCAGCAGAAGACAGCAAAAGCAAGGGAAATTTATGGTGGCCAGAAAGTAGCAAATGTAACAAGAAGGACAAGACTCTTTCTTTCTCTTATATTGTAATAAGGGTACCTGCCCTAGGTTAAGTCACTCACACCGTAATCCAAGTCAGAACTATGCCATACTAATGAGTGGACTGATCTACTAATTACACACCCTTAATCTCAGCATCACACACTCTAGATTCAGCCACTTCCAGAAAGGCCCTATGACTACATGAGGCTTTGGGGGTATAGCTAGACACGAACAGTAACAGTATCTAATATTAGAAGACTTTCTTTCCCAATTGATATTTAGCATCCTCTGTGTAAATCAAGTGTCTCTTTAGGCATAGCAGTTTGGGTCTTGGACCTAATGTGCATCCTTTGTGACAATCACAGTACCTTCACATACTGTGCAATTGTAACTCTAGGTAAACGGTACAGTATTTTTTCCAACTGAGGGTCCTTCAGGATTCTATTGGACACTCTTATTGCTCTGAATTTCCACATAACTTTTAAAATAGCTATTTAAATTCCACTACAAATTACTTTTATGATTTGGGTAAGTTGTGAAAATTGACTTAGAAAAAATTAATAAGCAGAGTTTTCCATTTCATTTATGTGGTAAATCCACTCTTTAGTAGATTGTCAATTATTTTTGTAATACTGCAAGATTTTACTTTATATTTCTATACATTTTTCTTATTATGATTAAATTTTTCCTTACAAAAATTCACAAACCCATATATACTTTTGCTCTTTATCTGGCTACTTTGTGAGGTTTACTTTTAATTTTTAATTATTTATAGATTCCTTTAAGCTCCTGGTAAGCCTCATAACTTTTTTCTTTCTTATTTTTTCTTTCTTATTTCTATCATCATAGGACATACTCAGGCCTGAGGCAATAGATGACAAAAAGCTGACTAAAGTGCAGAATCCTGTGAAAATGATAAATATGCACGTTCACACTTTTACTGACAGCCATTGTGACCAACTATCACGATGTACCTATGATAAGGCATAAGCACTTCTCTGAGGGGTAATTATTGACCAGAATCCCTGCAGAACTCCTTTTACGAACATAATCGGACTGTGGTTTCTAACCTTAGTTTCTTTGAAGTTAAGCAAGGATGAAGACCCTTGTCAAGAATGGAATCCTAGATTTTTATGATAGTTTTCTATCTTTTATCATTATTATAATTCACTTACATGGTCATAAATGCCTTTGTAATGACTCATTTTCACTCTTTTCCCAAACATTAGGTGAATTTTTAAAGAACTAGCAACTCCTGGTACACAGATTTCATGAGTTTATGAAATCTCTATGTACCATTTCATTAAATTGCCTAATTTCCATAAGCAGTGTAAGCGGCATGGAGAGTTTTAGGAGAAAACACAGAAGAGGTTTGAAACAAGCACATCAGCTACATCAGCAACCACCTCCAGCCCTGGGGCAGGAAGGCTGGAGTGGTCTAGTGGAGTGAGCTCAGATGGCTGCAGCGATCCGCATGCCAAAGGGCAAGACAGGCCTTTTACATCTATTACACAGGACTGCGGAATACAGAGGTTAATGCAGCAAGTCAATAACGTGAAAAACCTCCGGCATCTGTAAACGAAAACTGGTGTAGAGCTTTCTTGAAAACAGTTCGTTCAAATTTTGATCTGATGCATTTAAGTTAAGTGTTCATTCCACTGCCTCCCCCATTCCTAGGAAATGCCAACTCTTACGTCCTAAACCTCCCAATGGCTACTAACTAGATTACAATGAGACCTCTCACAGTGTTCAGCACATGTTATGTGCCTGGAATTGTTCTAGATTTTGGATGAAGGTAGAGGGAACTTTATTCAAAGTGATAGTTACAGGCTTTTTCTTTAGGGAGACATCAGTGATATATATTAAGTAACTGGAAATATGAAACAGGTAGTAACAGAGGAACTGACTAAAGTATAACCCAACCCAGTGCCCATGCAGAGGCTACAGTCACTCAGAGGTACCAGCAGTTGTGAGGTAGAATGGCCAATGTTGGCTAAAGGTTCTACAGACCTTATTGTCTTTCCAGAAACGTTATAGACCCTCCCCAAACCCTAACATATAGTCCTTAAGAATTGCAAGTCACCTATACAATCACTCTCTGGACATAAATTGAGACAAAGTTGGTCACTCAAAGTACCTAATACCTCAAAGTTCGTATCAAACATAGTAAAATGGCAAAGCTTTCTCTTCATATCCAGCTGTTCCCCACCCATAACTGATTTCCCATTGGAAACAGGAACTAGAAATTGTTCCTTCCATTCCACCCATAAAACCACACTCAGATACTGACAAGGGTTAAACAGGATGATTTATATCCTTTTAATAAGAGGCCTGAATGAAGACCACAGCAAATATCAAATGAAAACAACTTTATACAAATGTGAAATACTTCCATTCATAACATGAAGTTTAGTACTTTTAGATTACATTCTCGTTTCAACTTGATCCAATGCCAAGAGGAACCCAGGAGCTGGATTTTGAAGACCATTCATATGAGGTTTTCTATTGGCATAAGTCACCAGTGTCCTGCCATGAAGTGACATCTACAGGTAGAGAAACCAATGATGGTAGCAATGGCCTCAGTGGTGTCCCTGAGTCACAGTGGGCGAGCTGTTCTGAAGAAGTACTTCTGCTCCCTAAACTCCAGTTTGTTCCACTCTTCGCATGTGCCCCCTCCTTCCTCTGACCTGAAATTTCCTTTCGTTCACCTCAGCACACTAGAACCTCTGACACCGCCTCCCCACAGCAAGCTTCACAGAGGCACCAGGAAGCGCATGTGAAGGCTCACTTGGACAGATCAGAGGCTCACGTAGTGACATCATGAGAAGAACCTCACCTCTCCACCACTGCTAGAAAAGAACCACCTCGGCAATGTGTCTTACTACAGGCTCTAATCACCACCCAAAGAACAAAGGAAGTCAGCAAGAAACAGTTCTTCATAAATTATTGCTAGAAACAGCTTCACTAAGTCTCTAAGGGCCTGGTCCCAGGAGAGAGCATGACCATTATAGAAAGGGCATTTCTCAGCGTGTGTCATCAGTGAGGAGGAAACAGTAAACACGCGCTGATGTATCTGGGATTCACGATGTAGCCGTGAGCACTTTGCACAGCCACATCCTGAGGATGATGCTGTTCTGCTGGCCCTGCCCAGCACTGTCCTGGAAGGCTGCCAACAGGTGTCCTTACTCTGTCAGGGTGGCCTCCAGATCCAGGTAGGTATCCAGACTGTGGGTGCCTGAAGCAGCCCATGGGCCCCTACCAGCTGGGTGCTGAGCAGGAACATGAACACAGCAGTGGATGGCATAAGTTGGTGCTGTTGAAAGGAGCTGTGTCACCCAAGAACTGTACCAGGCAGGTCAGAGTATTCTTAAGAAAGTGTATGAATCCCCTTACTTTTATTCTATTGCCAATTATTCCTATTATGTTATCAATCAATCAACCATGAACAGACTACAATTCAGGAATTCTTGACTAAATATTTATCATGATTTATGTTAGAAGAATTACTGAATTTTTAGACAGTGTAAATGGAAGAAAAAATTCTAAAGTATGACTTAAGGAATATAATCTGGAAAAACAGGGCAGACTCTAAGGACTACATATATTACAATGATCTATTTTTAGAAGAGAAATAAAGAGTAGATGCTTATAGAAATGTTAAAGATACACTTATTCTAGACTTTCTGTAATTCCATTGTGAACCTGTGAGCATATCACAAGAATAGCAAAAGTCAACTTGGTTGAAAATTTCCTATGCAACTTCATAAAATTGCTAACCAATTCTTGGAACCCACTTTACAAAGTTAGACAACTCCAATAAATTCACTACAATGAATCTAACCTTGTAAATGTCACTTTTTCTTCC
The DNA here is from genome assembly GCA_004027595.1 of Dinomys branickii. Classification (NCBI taxonomy): domain Eukaryota; kingdom Metazoa; phylum Chordata; class Mammalia; order Rodentia; family Dinomyidae; genus Dinomys; species Dinomys branickii. The sequence goes on along the minus strand of PVLD010009100.1, from coordinate 56,378 downwards.
ACATACTAATTTCTCCACTTTAAACACAGTATTTTTTCATTATTTTTTATTAGTAGATTCTTCTAGTATAGAAAAGAATAATGTCAACTACACGACTCTCAATAACATTGGAAAGTTTTCCAACTGTTACTCTAGTTCATACTCAAATGGTATGATTTATGAAACTGAAGAAATTTAGCAAGTTACGCCTTGAAGAGCCAAAAGATTGCCAAGAGAATCCCTGAGACACATGTTAGCAAGTGCGTGTGCACATGTGCATCCTGTGGCCCACACAAACTCACCTGTAATCTGTCTGAGTGAATGTAATACGTTTAGATTTGTTTTCCCAATGTAGAGAAGTGTTGTAACTATGTATTCTGAAGACATTAATTATTCACGCTGCCAAACACGTGCGTGCCACCGTATGCCGTAACAGACACTCTGCCTTACACATTTTCCAGATTCTCAGAGAGCCTAGAGGAGACGAATGCTGACATAGCTGTGATAAATCATTCAGCCATAGTGTTAAAGCAACAGACATTGATAGAGTGGCTTTTACAGATGTAACATAACCTTGGGGAGTTTTCTCTAACAAATAAGATTTAAATGGGTATTTTTTAAAACATAAAATTTTGATTTTTCTCTCAAAATCTCAGATTCATATTTCCTCCAGTGAGAGTGCTCTATGCAAGCAGAGGAAATTAGTTTTTCCTATTACTGGGAACACTTTGCCTAAGATGCGCTCCAAGCTAATATGTAGTTACTGTATCAGTTTCTTGTCAATGTTATAATAATTTATAATGAGGGAAAATGTATCTAGGCAGTATAGACTTTATTAATAACTTTTAGGGTCTAAAAATGAGAATGTGAGACCATCACTGTAATACAAAATGAAAGTAAAATACACTTGGTGTAGAGCAATAGCATTTTATGTATCCCTTTATATTAGATATCATAACTCTTAGTGATAAATAATTACACGGTAGCCAGGAGCAGTACATACACTATTCCATTATTATTGTAACGGAGGAAGAGATCTACAATTCTAGCAAACAGAAAGGCTGTCTTATTTTATAAACAGATGACATATATTTGTAACATCCACCTTTGGAACATTGAAAATTGGTAATGCTTTGAAAATAAAACCTGAGGTAACAGCACAGAAATGTTAAATTTTTCTTGGTGGAAATGTGTGCTCTACTTAACCAAGGTTATTTCAAGAGGGTCAAAAAGTATATTTTTATAGTTGCCAAGAACAAAAGTTTTTTACAGGATTTAAATAAAAAAGAATTGATATACAGTGCAAGATGTGCTATTGAAAAAGTGTTGACATTTCTTTTGTTTTTCAAATCAAAGGGAAGATAACCCCAATGCACATACAATAACATGGCAAATATCTGAAATAGAATAGAAATATTGCCCAAAGAAGAAGAAGCAACACATTGAGTGAAGACTCTTCCCTGGGGACTATGGGTAGCCCAAACACAGGAGAATGAAGGAACAAAGCTGGGTTAGGAGGTCCGCATCAAAATATTACGGACTTATCTCCTATGTTAGTGGCAGGAAAGGCCACGGCTGTAATACGGATGTTTAGTATAGATCTGCACTTCCAACAAGACCATGGCCTATCCACAGTGTGGAACGCTGGGTCAATAGCATGCAAAGAAGTCTTAACAGGAATCTTATTTCCTAAGACAATAAACAAAAATTTTACTCAAGAACCTTAAATCAAATTGAGACTCATGGAAGTATGCAAGATCAAGCAAAACGTACCTTCTGCACAAGACGATTTTAAAATGAAGTATTATAGAACACCAAAGGAAAGCCAACATAACATATTTATGTTCTTTTCTCACTTTTAGGCAATACGATTGGATGAGCTACATAGGTGTGGATAGCTGTCTCCAATGAATGCCTTTCTGAATCTGCTGCCTGTTAGTTGTCTTAACTTGTTTTAAATAATAGGTTACTAATAGTCATTTTAGGGAACTGAGACTCTGGTTTACCCTTAACAAAAGATAGACACTACTATATCTTTTCTTCCTATTCTTGGCTTATTTCTAAGTAAACACATCAAATACATTCTTTCTGACAATGAGTATGAAGGTAAATAATCCCACCCTAAATAAATAAAATTTAAGAAATAACTTTTCTATTTATTCCATTCTTTTACTGGCCCATGCCGTCTGAAGTGTCAGCAACTTTCACTTTGTTTATTTCCAAAGGTGATAATTCTCTTACACTCATGCTGACCTACAGTGAGATTGAACCACTATTACACGGCACCTCAAAATTGTGTTAAAACTTAATTTTCAATATTAAAACCCTAACTACTTATCAATATTTAAAATACAACAATTTAGGAGCAAATAAACTTTTACTTTTCTTATTGCTTAATGTTCTTTTTGTCTAACTGGGAAGACCACTACAACCCACTGAATTCACAGACACTGATTTCTTTTTTTTTTTTTTTTTTTTTTTTTTTTTTTTTTTTTTTTTGCGGTACTGGGGATCGAACTCAGGACCCTGCGCTTGCTAGGCAGGCGCTTATTCCACTGAGCTACATCCCCAGCCCTGATTTCTTTCTTATCGCTTCTATTACTTTTCTGTTCCTTAGAACTGTTCCCTCACTGTCAAACAATAACAACAAAAAACACGCTAATCTCTTACTATAGGCTAACTACTTCTGACTCTTTCACAATTCCTTGCAGCATGAAGAAATGTAATACTACGAGTCATTGTAGTTTTGGTTGATACATAATATCTGTATCTATTTATGAGGTAAAATATGAAGTTTTTGGTCATATATACATTGGATGGTGATCAATTCAGGAAGTTGTATTTCCATCACTTTAAACTTTATTTATTTATTTCTGGCAAGTACACTGAAATTCATTTCCTCTGTTTTGAGATACAGAAGGTATTATTAATCATGTTCACTGTACTATCCCACAGAACACCAGAACTTACTCATTTTATTCTTCTACTCCCCTTTCCCAAATTATACTGTACATTATAATTTTGAATAACCACTAATCCATCCTTATTTCTATGAGGGAAACATTTCAAAATTATGTTATGTATAAATTCACATTTGCTTGTTTTTCTTAACCTTAATATAAGTCCATCTGGTTCCACTCATAGTGTTGAAAAACAAAAGATTTATTTAATGCTTTTTATCCCACTACTGGACTTATGTCCCCAAGTCTTGAACTCAACATGCAAAAAATATATGTATTTTCAAATTATTGAAGCAATATTCAGCAAGACCAGTATACGCAACAAATTAAATATCTATCAGCAGAAGAACTGGTAAACTACAGGCTATGCATGTGTGGGGGTGGGGCTATGAAGTTTGGATATGTATATGTTTATATGTGTGGTAAGTGGGGCAGATACAAGCAAGCATAGGTGATAGATGATAGGCAGATACATAGATTGATAGGTATATAGATAGCTATAAAGAGTGGAATTATGTTTGACATTTTGGGGGTTTATTTATTTATTTATGTATTTTAATTCTTGGTGCCAGAAATCAAACTCTGAACCTGGTGCCTGCCAGGCAGGTGCTTGTGCCGCTGTGCTATATCCTCAGTCCCAACATCTTGGGATTTCTGAATTTAGAAAGAAGAGATACAGTGCCTACTTCTGGCCTCCTGAGGTACCAATTAATGACCGCGGACTTATTAGAATGAAAGCACACGAAAGCCTAGGAAGGGGACAGACTTGTGTGAAATCTTTTGTTACTTCAGCCCTAACCAGTAGGTTACTGGAATTGTTGAAATTTCAAATAAGGACAGCAGAATAACCCTGGAGGGGTGGCCCAGGGGACCTAGAGGGTATAGGGAAATACAGTTTTTAAGCAATGAAGATTTGGGGGGCTTCTTGTGCAATAGATAACTGTGATATAATATATAACTGTAATGACTGACACATCTGCATGAAAGAATAATAAGAAATAAATAGAAGATTTTCTTATTAATGTTACAGTCTGGAGATATTAGATTTTGAAAATCATGATGACAGCATATTACTGCAGTTTGCAGTGTATTTTCCTAGCAAATAAAGCTGCTTTGATTAGCCATTTCATTGACACAGATGTCTCATCACACAGAAATGAGATAATAGTCTCTTTCTGTGCAACTCTGCTGAGATAATTGGTGTATACTTGTCAGTTCGGGTCAGCTCATTAGTGTAAAGATAAAGATTAAATAGAATACAGAACATCAAGTCAAAGGCAAGAATCGCTGTCTCATAAATGCGGTGTAGCATAGCAAATTTCTTAAGTAGTTTTACAAAGCTCTATGTACCTTAGGTGTAAGCCTCATTTATTTGTATAGGGTAAATTGGGAAAAAGATAATGATCTTAAGAATAATTTAGGTATTTGCCATGACCTCTAAAACAATGAGAACTACAGTGATTCTCAATCAGATCACAGAAGCACTGCAAAGCAGAAAAAATAATTCCATGTAAAAAATAAATGACTCTTCTAATCAGGATGAATTGTTGCCTATCCATGCAGGAAGGTACCCAATATAATCAACTATTAACCAGATAGCCAGCTGACTTTTCTTAGAAAAGGTTATTTCAAAGATTCATAGTTAGTGTCCTTATTACAGAGAAGAAAGGAACTCTTAACATTTCACTTTGCAATCTAGAGCTGTGATTTACTGCTCACTCAAAGTTAAGAAATATTTGGATAGCAGAAAAAATACGTATATTTTATCAATTACCAGATAAGATTTAGGAATTTCTGCTTCATGAACATTTATGCCACAAGACTTTCAGTGCTCATTCACACATGTGAATAGCTTTTATCTGATATTTGTATTTGTGACAAGAATTTTAAGCTATGTTCATATTAGTAGTAATTTACAACAAAACTATCTTGCTGTTTTGTAAGATTTGTACATAGTCTGAAACTATAAGCCCAAACTCTAAAAACCCATTATTATTAGCATTTAGGTTTACAAATGAAAATTTTTGTTTTAAACATTTATCAAAATAAAATATAAAACTAAATTTGAAACTAAGGTTAGCTAAAGATTACAAATTAAGGGCCCCCTGTGGTTTCCCACAATTATGACCCCAGCACTTGGGAGCAAAGCTGAGGTCGGTGGACTGCAGTGAGTTTGCAGCCAGTGTCGCCTATAAAGTAAGTTGAAGATCAGCTTGTGTCAAACAGACACAAACAAAAAAGATTACATATTTGATCTTAGATATAAGTCTATGCTTACCAAAATGATTAATGTTTCATTATAAAAATTATGACATAAAAATTCATTTTGTTATATAGTCTGATTTAATATTTTTCATTTAAAAGAGTGAATATATTTTATTTATGATGTTTCATTAATATCTTCTCTTTTATTCACTATGTAATATTTTATGATACATTTATATCAAAATGCAAGTACTTCAACAACTTGCAAACACATCTTTTTCCTAATTTATCTACTATGAATAGTATCTGTTAACCTTAATGTGTTAGTCTTTTAGGGAAATGGAGGAAGGGAAATAAGAAGGATCAAGATACTGTGTGTCTGTATACACCCCACAATGAATGTATTTATTATTTATTACAAACATGTAAGAATGCAAATCAAACAATAATAATAATGATGATGATGATGATATGGTAGTATTCAAATATATGCTTTCATTTTTGTAGTAAAATATCTAGCAGTGAGATTACTGAATTATATGGTACTATAGATACTTTTATGGGATTCTGAGGTTCAGACTGAGCTGAGTGATCTGCATTCTGTTGTTGTCTTGGCCCTTGTAGTATCTCAAAGATTTCTGAAGAAGTTGCATGAATAGGCCTCAGAATCAGAAAGTAGTAGTTATTAGCATGCATGAGTTTTGAGATCTAAGCACTATACACTCTGAAAGCTGACCTTTATTATTAAGCATAGTAGGCTTCACAATGTTCAACACAGGAAGAACCAGAAATAGCTGCTGCCAGGAAGCCCAATGTTCTTTTGTTTTGCTGAAATTTGGGAGCTAGTAGGGTAATAACTAAAGGGGTTTTTTTTGTAATCAACTGTGAGTCTCAGGGAGAGTTTTTGAACCTATATGGAATGACTCAGAAAAATCCATGTCAACAAAAGCCCATTTGTTAGGGAAGAATATTTAAGTGTTGCCTAATTAGGCGAGCAGGGTCACTAGGAAGCACCATGGGCCTGTGCCTCCCTAGGAGTGACTGCATGCACTCCAGAGGTGTATGCCTATGTCTTGGGTACTTTTTTCTCGTTGCTGAGACAAAATACCCAATACCCAAAATGAAGGAAGGAAAGGTTTATTTAGCTTACAGTTTGTGGAGGTTTCGGTCCGTACTTGGCTGGTTCAGACACAGAGTGGCACGTGGCAGAGGGCAAACATTCATGGTGGGAGAACACAGCAAAAACAACCAGCAAAAGGAAGGAAGGGCTGCAAGCAGCCTCTTTCCTTCACCTGCAGTTGTAAACAGCTTAACCCCACCCAGGGGGTGTGTAGCACTCACAGAATCTCCATGCCCTCCTCCTCCACAGGCTCAGGATGAATACAAATAAGCACCCCAGCTCCCATCTGAGTCACTTAGTTAACCTTCTAAACTTCCCAAATTAACATAATAAACAACATCCCAGAAGGGTAAGGGCATGTCCTTTTTATCCCAGGATTTACAACTGCTGAGTTACTTAGCCAAACCTCTACACTCCCCCAAGTTGACACAATGTATCAACCATAACAGCCTATGGAAGGGAAGAGAACCTTCTCGGGAAATTTTCAGACTGAAGGTAAGGTAACTTCGTTTGCAAGGATCAGCTCATCCAGTATTGTCCCAGCTCCAGCTCATATCTGTCTAAACCACCTGCCCTGCCACTACTACAATTAGTCAGAGTCCCTAAGATTTTACACCTGAGCGTCCTAGTGGCTATGTTGTGATTAACTCATTGTTTTGACTTTTTTAATTTTTAAAATTTGCATCTTTTGCATCAGTAATGAAAATGAATGACCTTTCTTGCTTTTGCTGGGTATTTTTTTGTGAAATATTTTACTTATTCATATGTTTTTTGCTAAATTACATGTCATTGTAGATTCTTTATGGAAATACTTTGTCAAACACATTTTTCAAATATTCTCTCTTGATCTAAGCATGGTTTTTTTTTAGTATCATTTGAAGTAGAAAACATTTAATGGCTTTTCTTTTGTCTCCCTTGTGTCCTAAAATTTTGCCTCTTAATATTATAATTATTTTATTATAACATTTACATATATAAGACCTTCATGAATAAATTTATAATTAATTTAAATTATTTTTCTTTATTACTTAGAGACCTTGTTTAAAAACAAATGATTATAAATTTGGATTTGATTTGGACATGCATAGTATTTCTCTTGCTTATATTGCTACTCTTATCTAAAAAATAACATACTTCAGATACTAAAAAAGAAGAGAAGGCAATGCATTAAAAAAGTACTATTTTGACAAAGCTTGTGATGTAGACAAATGTTTTGAAAGCTCCATTACCAAAAATTATACCAAATTTCTCTCAAAACAACCGAAACAGACTCAGATGGATACAGCATTTAATTGTATCAGCCACATGAGAAAGATACAATGCTAATTTTGCAGAAAATATTTCTAGAAAATAGATAAGGGAGTACTCCTGAACTCATGAGACCAACAGTGGCCTCATAACAAAGAAATAGAAAGGTATTAGAAGAATAGAAATTTGCATCAACATGTGCTCAAACATCCTCAACATAATTTCACAAACTGAATATTCAAATTGGACAATAGTTCATAGGAAAGCAGATTTAATTTTGAAATTTAAATTAACCTTACACTTTCAAACAATATTTATTTGAGCTATCTGTTCTAAATTCTTCATGTGGGATTAGCTCATTTTATGGAATTGCTATTTCTCTTCAATTTAAATTTCTTTTCATATCCTTTGAAGTTTGAGGATACTTATAATTGACATACTGCTCATGAAATATACTTCACTTTTGACCTTCATTTAGGTCTTCTAGTTTTGCCCAATAATTAGCCAATGTAATATAGTTAATTTGGTTTTTTTTACTTTTATTTTAAAAGTAAAGAAACAAAAACCTATTAACAAACAGACACAAGGTAGCCTAAGAACAGTACAATCAAAACTGTTACAGACAAGGTGACAGGGAATCAGAAATGGTTGTTGCATTACATATTGATAACTTCAAAGTGTATACTCAGGAAAACAGATATAAACATGCAAAATTGATTAAACAAATATTCATCAACTATTCCTTACAATAAAGTGACCTAAGTCCGTAGCACAACTATGTTAGATATGCTGCATATACATACATACTAACTCACATACATAATTATCCCGTCCTTCCCTTTTCGTTTTTTAAATATAATTTTTCTTTTTAAAGTGTGAAAGAAAAAGAACTACATCAACAACAACAACAAGAACAAAACAAAAAAAAACCAAAAAAAGCAGAAAGCATTAATGAAGAGACACAAAGTAGCACAATAACAGTATAATCAGAATTGAATTATAGACAAAGCAACAGGAAACCAACAATAGTTGTTGCATTGCATATTGATATCTTCAAAGTGTATGCTCAGGAAAACACACACAGACATACAAGATTGATCAAACAACCAGTCATCAACTATTCCTTACCATCAACTGACATAAGACAATAGTAGAACCATGTTAGCCATTCTGCACATACGTATATATGTACACACATACATTCGTTTGTGCCTCTTTCTTTACTCCTTTCCCTCATCGCATCTGTTCTTTACTTTGAACAGATTTCCTTCATGTCTCTTAGTTTATGATCCCCCCCTCAGGTTCTTACACCAGTGACAAAGTATGGCGCTTGCACATTTACCTCTGATTTATTTCACTTATGAGAATGGTGTGTAATTGTGACCATTTGCCTACAAAGGCCCCAAATCTGTCCCTCTTTATAGCTGAGTAATATTCCATTATATAAAAATGCCACAATTTATTAATCCAGTCCTCTGTGGATGGACATTTGGGTTGCTTCCACAATTTAGCTATTACAAATTGTGCTGCTATAAACATGGGTGCACATATATCCGAGTGATATGATGTTTTCAGATCTTCTGGGAAAATACCCAGAAGGGTAATAGCTGGTTTGAATGGAACCTCTAGACCTAGTTTGCTGAGGAATCTCCAAACCGCTCTCCTCAGTGGTTGCACCAGTCTGCAATCCCACCAGCAGTGTAGTACAGTCCCTATTTCTCCACAGCCTCGTCAGCATTTGTTATTGGATGATTTTTTCATACCGGCCAGTATTATTGGGGTGAGATGAAATCTCATTGTTGTTTTTATTTGCATTTCTCAAATGACTAAGGATGTGGAACATTTTCTAATATATTTATTTGCCATTTGTATTTCTTCATCTGAGAAGTGTGCATTCATCTCAGATGCCCATTTCTGGATTGGGTCTTTGAATTTGGACAGGTACATGTTTTTTAATTCTTTGTATGTTCTAGATAGCAGTCCTTTGTCTGAGGGACAGCCAGCTAGGATTTTTTCCCAATTTGTGGGTTTTCTTTTTACTTTGCTGGTGATTTCTTAAGATGTGCAAAAATTTTCAGTAGGATGAGGTCCGAGGTATTGATTCTTTGAAGTGTTTCCCTTGCTGTTTCATTTTTGTTCATGAACTCTCTGCCTACTCCTATGTCTTCAAGATATTTACCTACTTTCTCTTCCAATAGGTTTAGAGTTTCTGTTTTAATGTTGAGATCTGTGATCCATTTTGACCTAAGTTTGGTGCATGGTGATAGACTTGGGTCTATTTTCAGATTTCAGCAAGAGGCAAGCTAGTTTTGCAGCACCATTTATTAAACAGGTCATCCGTTTTCCAGTAAGTTTGGTTGGCCCCTTTGTCAAATATTAGGTGGCTGAGTGTGTTTTTCGTTGTGGTTGCATCTTCCAGTCTGTTCCATTGATCCTCAGGTCTGTTTTTTAGCCAGGACCAGGTTGATTTTATTACAGTAGGTTTGTAGTATACTCTCAGGTCAGGGATTGTGATTCCACCTGACTTGTCCTTGTTGTCTAGGATTGCTTTTGCTATTCTGGGTCTCTTCTGGTTCCAGATGAATTTAAGGCATATTTTCTCTAGATCTGTGAGGTATGCTAATGGTAGTTTAATGGGAATTGCATTGAATCTGTAAAACACTTTTGGTAGTATGGCCATTTTCACAATGTTGGTTCTTCCTAACCATGAGCAGGGGATGTTTTTCCATTTATTGAAATCTTCTTCGATCACTTTTTTCAGAGAACTGTAGTTTTCACTGAATAAATCTTAAACATTCTTTGTTAGATTGATTCCTAAGTATTTCAATTTCTTGGGTGCTATTGTAAAAGGTATGGTTTGCTCAATTTCTCTCTCAGTCTGTTTGTTGTTTGTGTATAGGAATGCTATTGATTTTTGGGTGTTGACTTTGTATCCAGCTACTCTAGTAAATTTGTCAATTAATTCCAGGAGATTTCTTGTGGAGTTTTTGGGGTCCTTCATGTATAGTATCATGTCATCTGCAAATATTGATAGTTCAACTTCTTTCTTTCCTATCCTTATTCCTTTTATTTCTCTCTCTTGTCTAATTGTTCTGGCTAATGCTTCCAGAACTGTGTTGAGTAGGAGTGGTGACAATGGACATCCTTGTCTTGTTCCTGACTTTAAAATGAAAGTTTTCAGTTTCTGTCCGTTTAGTATGATGTTTGCTGTTGGTTTGTCATAGATGGCTTTGATCATATTGAGGTAGAGGCCATCTATTTGTATTTTTTCTAAGGTTTTTTTTTAACATGAATGCGTGTTGGACTTTATCGAAAGCCTTTTCTGCATGTACTGAGATGATCATGTGGTTTTTGTCCTTGGCTGTGTTGATATGATGTATTAATTGATTTGGTAATATTGAACCATCCCTGCATTCCTGGAATAAATCCAACCTGGTCATGGTGTATAATATTTCTTATGATTCACTGTATTCTATTTGCTAGTATTTTGTTGAGTACCTTTGCATCTATGTTCATTAGAGAGATTGGCCTATAGTTCGCTTTCTTGCTTGGGTCTTACTCTGGTTTTGGTATCAGTATAATACTTGCCTCCAGAAATGTGTTAGGGAGAGTTGCTTCCTTTTTGATTTCATTGAAGAGTTTGAGGAGTGTTGGCATTAAATCTTCTCTGAATGTTTTATAGAATTCTGCTGTGAATCCATCAGGGCCTGGGCATTTTTTGTTGGTTAAGGTTTTCATGACGTTTTCAATCTTGTTAATTGATATTGAGTTGTTCAGGATTTTTGAATCTTCCTGATTCAATTTTGATAATTTGTACCTTTCTAGAAATCTGTCCATTCCTTCTGAAGTTTCTATCCTATGGGAGTAAAAATTTTCAAAGTAGGTATTAATGATCTTGTGGATTTCTGTGGGATCTGTATTGATTTCATCCTTTTCATTCGTTATTGCATGAATTTGAGCTCTTTCCCTTCTTTTTTTGATAAGGTTGGCTATGGTTTTATCAATTTTATTTACTCTTTCGAAGAACCTGCTCTTTGATTCACTTATTTTTTGTGGAATTTTCATCTCAATTGCATTAATTTCTGCCCTGAGTTTTATAATCTCCTTCCTTCTTTGGGCTTTTGGTTTGGCTTGTTACTCTTTTACTAAGAGTTTGAGGTGTAGCATTCGTCTATTTATTTGCTCTCTTTCTGTTTTCTTTACATATGAGTTCATTGCTATAAATTTCCCTCTGAGGACTGCTTTCATTGCATCCCACAGATTCCAGTAGGTTGTATTTGCATTATCATTTGTTTGTAGGTACTTTGTAATCACTTCTTTAACTTCTTGTGTGACCCACTGATTATTCACGAGGTTGTTGTCTACTTTCCAAGTGTTTATGCGGTTTTTGGACTTCTCTTTGTCATTAATTTCCAATTTCATTGCATTGTGGTCAGATAATATGCATGGGATGAGTTCAATTCTTTTGCATTTAGACAGATATGCTCTATGTGCTAGAATGTGGTCAATTTTAGAGAAAGACCCATGTGCAACTGAGAAAAATGTGTATTCTGATGTTGTGGGGTGGAACACTGTGTATACATCTACTAAGTCCATTTGTTCACACTTTTGGTTCCGGTCTGTTATCTCCTTGCTGAGTTTCTGTCCAGTTGACCTGTCTCTTTGCGTCAGAGGGGTGTTTAAGTCCCCTATTACAATAGTGTTATTAGATATTTGATTTTTCACGTCTGTTAAGATTTGACTTATAAAGTTTGGTTCTCCATTGTTTGGTGAATGAATGTTTAGGATTGTTACCTCTTCCTCTTGCAGCTTTCCCCTAGCTAGTATGTAATGGCCTTCTTTATCTCTTTTTATTGTTTTTGGTTTGAAGTTTACATTGTCTGCAAACATAATAGCTACCCCTTCTTTTTTCTGGGGACCTGTTGCATGGAGAATTGTTTTCCATCCTTTAACTTTCAGCCTGTGGACTTCCTTTTGAGTAAAATGTGTTTCCTGTATACAATATATCATAGGATTGTGTTCCTTAATCCACTCTGCCAATCTTTTCCTTTTGACTGGTGAATCGAGGCCATTTACAGTAATGGTTATAATGATTATATGTTGGCTTATTCTAGTCATGTTATTTACTTGTTTTTGTTTTCCTACTTTTGCTGTTTACTTACTTGTTCTGTTTGAGGGTTTCTTTCCATTGTTGTTCTTGAGATTGTGGTCATTTTTTTCTCTGTCTAGAATATCTTTTAGTGCTTTTTGCAATGCTGGTTTGGCACTCATGAATTTCTTCAGTTGTTCTTTGTCGTGGCAATATTTTATTTCTGCATTGAATTTGACGGATAGTTTTGCAGGATACATCAGTCTGCATTGGAAGCTGTTTTGTCGCAGAATCTGTAATACCTTGCTCCAAGCTCTTGATTTCATGGTTTCCGTTGAGAAGTCTGCTGTGATTCTGATGGGCTTTCCTTCATAGGTGATCTGTTTCTTTTCTCTAGCAGCTTTTAATATTATGTTCTTTTGCTGGATGTCTGGGGTCTTGACTATTACATGTCTGTTTGTGGTTTTCTTTGGGTTATGGCTCGTTGGGGTTCTATATGCCTCGATTACCTGCACTTCAGTATCTTTTACCATGTTTGGGAAATTTTCTGCTATTATTTGAGCAAATATTCTTTTTATGTCATTTGAGTTGTCTCCTGCTGTTTCACTAACTCCTACAACTCGAATATTATTTCTTATTGTCTCATCTTGCAGCTGTTGGATTGATTTTTCTTGGATCCTTGATGACTTTATGAGATCCTTCCTTTCATGCTCATTAGCTGCCATGCTGTCTTCAAGGTCTGAAACTCTATCTTCAGCTTCATTTAAGCGGTTTTGCAAGCTTTCAGTGGAAGTTTTCAATTCCTGGCAATCTCTTTGGATCTGTTTCATTCGTGGTAATTCATTCCTAAATTGCTCTTGTAACGTTTCCATTTGTTTCCTATTTTCTTCTATTCTTTTATCTATTTCTTCTCTGTGTGTGCAGAACATTTCTTCCATTATGGTTTTCAGTTCATTTTTTGTCTCAGACAATATTTCCACTTTAATCTCTTTTGTGGCCTGATGGAGTTGTTCCTTTACTTCGGATGTGATCATTTCTGAGATTGCAGGTATTTGACTAATTTCTGCTTTAATCTGTTCTATGGCCTAATGGAGTTGTTTCATTACTTCAAACGTAATCCTTCATAAATTGCAGGTATGTGGCTTATTTCTGCTTTAATCTCTTCTATTCCCTGATAGAGATGTTTCTTTATTTTGAATGCAATCATTTCAGAACTTGCAGGTATGCGGCTTCCTAGTTCCCCTATATTCTTGCATCCAGGACTTGTTCTGGGTGGGGTTGAGTTCTGAGACTGCGTTTTGTTCTTCTGTCTTCCCATTTTTTGATACCAGATTCAGACTGTTGAGCTATAAATTACGCAGGCGGTTCACCAGGCAAAGGTCCATTGCAGTGGCTGCTCCTATGGCTCCTTTTCTTCGGTGGAATGTCCCTTAATCTTTCTGCTAAAAGTTCCACTCAAAAGGCTGCTCAGATGCTGCTTTGTGGGCCGAGCTACTCCCTACCCAGAGACCTGGCCGGGGAGTGTAAACAGCTCACTGGCCCAGGGGTCCGTGCAGGCAGAGGGGCCGCGCAGATGTTCCTCCGTGGGCCGAGCTCCTCCCCGACTCAGAAATCCGGTCGGGACGCGCAAACAGCTCAGCCACCCAGGGGTCCCACGTGGCAGTCATTTCGCGGCTCCAGGCGCGCACGGCGCCCAAGTCCAATTATTTTTAAAACCTCCATCTCTCTTAGACTCTGATCTAGTCAAAGCCGGCATGGCCGCCACTCCTGCCAGCCGCCATCTTCCCTGAAGAGGTCTAGTTAATTTGTTAATAGCTGAGGCATTTGGTCTTCCCTCCATTTTTTTCCTATGTATTTCTTGACATTCTCTTGGAGATAGAGCATAATTGAATCATGCTTCCCTCTGCCCATTCTGAAAACCTCTCATTTTGTGTATCCTAGAAATTCTTCATTGTAGATTGTCAGTACTCTGGATTCTGTAATTTTTATCAAATAAATGTTTGTTTTGCTTAATTGGCAACTATTGTGTTGGAGTTCAATTGTAAATACTATTTCTCTTGTGGTAGCTTGGATGTTGGTTCATATCTTTTTAATGATCTGATTTGAATCTCTATGTATGAATAATTCAGGTTTAATCAAGGTTGCAGGAACTATATATCAAAGAGTACTAGTAATTTGTGCTTTTGTCCTTGGCATTTTCTCTTCTAGATTGTATCCCAACTATTCAAGGTTCTCCTTGGCTTTAGTGCTCACCTGGCCAGACAATCTGTGCTTACTGCTAGGCACGCTGTCATGTAACCTGTTGTTTTCATCACACAGTGGTATAAATAGAATGCACTTCATCATGTTTCTGAGTTCAAAATATGTTTAACACACATTTCAGAAGAGTAACTCGCTTGTAGCTGCTTTTGTTGTATGTCCATAATGAACAGCTGTTATTGAAAGAAATCCAACCATAATGGAATTGATTATAGTTAGAAGAAACTCCTGCAGTATTTATCATTTTTGTATTCCTGCTCCAACCCTTCTACTTTACCTTTCAATACAGTCATCAAAAATAACACCAGATTTTAGTGCCTAACAACTCATAGAACAAGCCAAACTGATCTACTAATTGATATATTAATATTTTCTTGTGATTGTGAATGTATCCCATACTTTCTTTGTGAAGCTAAATAAATTGATTAGTAAATATCTATCTAATATAACCTTCCCACCCACCCCCCACATTTTACTCTGTCATGGGGGATCAGTCAAAATAGATTTCATATTTTCTTATTATATAGTCCCTCCAAGCTATTTTTACTGCTTGTGGCAATTGTATGAGATATCTTTTCATGGTAATTTGCCCAATGTGCACAAATAAAAGGAACAGATGAAAAATTACATGTGTTTAATGTGAGTTTGTTGAAGACAAATAGTGCAGGTTCTTATTTTTAAAAGTAACATTTTCTTTCCTATTTATTATTCTTAATTCTTCTATCTTATTATATCTTAGCAAAATCCAAATTTGAGGCTAGTGGGCAAGAGATTACTTTTTACCATGTCAAAACATTGTTACCCAAATTTATTCTTATGAAGTTCTTCAATCCTTTTTGTAGTTGACTTACTTAACACTGGTAAAATTTAAAATTCATGATCATATGAGGTACGGTACAAATATATTAAAAGTCAGCTAAAGCATCCATTATCAAAACATATAGAAGTCCTAAGCACATCAATGATTTGTTTCTGCCATTGTTGTGATTATAATTGATAAGAAGAATACTTATGACCATTTTGGAATGAGCAACTTCTTTTATGGTAATGCTGGAATTCCAGATAACAAAACCTTGACTATGGTAACATTTGAATAACTTTATTCTTGCATTTCTGCATTGTTATCAAATATAAATAAAATATAAAGCAGTTTCCTCTTAACTGTATATG
Source organism: Dinomys branickii (assembly GCA_004027595.1). NCBI lineage: Eukaryota > Metazoa > Chordata > Mammalia > Rodentia > Dinomyidae > Dinomys > Dinomys branickii. The sequence continues at coordinate 40,348 of PVLD010009100.1, read as the reverse complement.
AGTATTAGCCTATGTTATTATCTTAGCTATAAACTCTCTAAGGGCCTTTCTAAACACTATGGAAGGGTGCACACTTGCAGCCCAGGTCACTATAACATTCACAGTATTGAATTTTTCGTATGTCAACAAAATGGTGAGATTTATACTGAAGAAAGGCCATTTTAGGATTTATTTATGAAAAATTTTTGCAAACAAAAATACTTTCTACATTAATCAAAACACAGATAATTAATAAGTGTGCTTTAATCCTCCAAATCCTTGCCTGCAAATGACAATGTACTCATCACATTTCTTTATTGAAAAAACATTGTTCAATAATGTCTCTTGCAGCTATGATGATAAATCTGCGAGTACAACCTCATCTATTTCTGTGACAGAAATTGCTAGATGTATAATCCAAATAGATTATCTTTCAAATTTAAAGGCAAATAATGATGTAATTATAAATTCACTGGAGAAGAGAGTAAAATTTGACATTGATGAAGAGAAATATGTCCATTAGGCAAGCAGGTTTGATTGTCTCTTTTTTACTTCCTATCTATCTACATCATCTGGTTATGTATCAGTAAGCACTTTATCAAACATGATCAGATAGCAAGACTCATGAAATTACGCATAATTACAAATTCTCATCTCTCAATACATAACATTGCTGACTTAGCTGTGAAAGAATATCGCATCTTCAATTCAACTTCAGCCCCAATACCTATCTTGCTAAATATTTTAAAATATTATATATACATTTTTTTTTTCTTTTTCCTCCGGTACCAGGGATCGAACTCAGGACCTTGCGCTTGCCAGGCAAGCGCTTATGCCACTGAGCTATACCCCCAGCCCCTAAAATATAATATTCTTATAAATTAGATTAAACTGTATGGAATGTTAATGTTATAAGAATTAACATGATAAATATAAAATATTATTCAGAAACTTTTTAAGTAGGGCTGGCAGAGTGTTTCCATTACTGTAAACGATTATTTTGATACTGATGCTTTTGATAGAGATGAGATGTTATGAATCTTTGAAGCACAATAAATAAAAGAATATTTCCAGAAAAATTAAAATATTAATATTCTATGGTAAAACTCAAATGTCCTAAAGCTCTTGTCAGTACAACTTTATGGTGTTTATATTACTATTTCTAACACAGCAGAAGTTCAACATTAAGAAACTGTCTGTAGAATAACTAATAAACATATTTTGAAACTGAATTAGGTTTATCTGCTTGCAAAACTTTAACACATATATGAAAATAATACTAAATTTTGAAATTTTATTTAAGGAAATACTTTGAGCTGCAGGGAATTGAAGAGTTTCTCTGTTCATTTCTTCCTTTAGATTGTGTATTATCCAGCAAAAACTGTGTTCTCTTCATCTATTTTATCTGTCCCATATTTCAATATTGTCGGTGTGTAACTTGGCTTTTCTCTGTCTTTTCAAAAGGTTCATTACCAAATTGAATGCTATTGATCATATGATATGTAATGATAATCAAATAAAAATTGGAAGTGAGATAATAGATTTGACTGAATGTTGTAGATCCTCAAGTACTAAATATTTTTAAATTATGGCTATCATTCTTATTTTTCTATGTCTTATAGTTTCTCCTCTTGTTTTGCTAGTTTTCCAAAAGTGTTGGTAATTCCATTGTCTTTTGAAAATTGAGTTTATTTTAACAAATATTAGTTAAATATATTTTAACAAACATAAAACATAGACATTCTAGTTAGTAAGTATCTTAAATATCCAGCAAGTACTTTGTTTTACTTTAATAAAATAATAAGCATGACTGTGTTTTTATCTATTTCTTTTACATGATTTTATTGTTAACTCTGTTTTCAAAATAGTATGGTAATATGCAGTTTTCCTTTATTGTTCATTATTTCAATGTTTTGTAGTTACATTTAATATTTTCATTGAAAACTAGCAATTTGTTGCTAATACTTTTCATCTCTTGAGAGCCTTTTATTGATTATTCATTGAGTATGCATAGTTTTGAATACAGTTATTTAAACTGTTGCAGTTGAACATTCTATAAATCAGTGTTTGGTCGTCCACCCTAAGGGATAACAGGCACTTGTACACAATAGTGGCAAAAAATGATTCTAGGCATCGACAATACATCTTATTTCATCATTTTTACTTACAAGCTAACAATGATAAAATATTATTCTGATTAGGATTCGACTGAAACTATAAATACATTAAAACAAGCAACATTAACTTATAATTGTTAAATTAGTGTAACATAACAAGCAGAGTATTTCCTGTTGCACTCTTCAATCTTGAACAAAATATTTACTTGTATTGTCCCTAGATCATATGTCATCATGGAACATTTATTATAAGTGCAGACGGAGCAGGCCATTACATTATTTGAATGACTGATTTGTTTTTTATATTCATGTAAGGCTGAATATTTAAAAAATAAAATATTTTAATGAATCACATTCTACATCTACAGAACAAATATGTGTTAGATTATTCCTGATCATCTCCCAAATTTGCTCTCCGTTTATTTATGGCTTTCATTTAAACTTCAAAGGGAAAAATAGGAAGAATATTTACAAAATTAACATTTTATTTTATCTGAAATATATTGTTGCAGAATATGTTTATAATAATGCTAATATTATTTTCTGCCAGTTGCAATTGAAATTAGATTTTTTTTTTACATTTTGATGCATTTCCAAAGATGGAACATATATGAATATATATAGTGATTATTACCATAATGTGATCATAATTTTTATTCATTTTAGATGAAACTTTGCAATTGTGAATTAGTTTTGTTCTGCATAATTGGAAGGTGATGCATAAAGAAGTTATAATCTACCATAGTCCCCTAAGAACTTTAGAGTTTTTCTCTTATTAACTTCACATTAGAAGTTAATAATTTTTATCCTGGGACATTGCTTTTCATTTTAAGAAATATAGAATTAAAATTGCATGTGTTATATTATTTTAAATAAATAGTATAATATATGTGATAAACAATATTCTCCTTTCTGGACATTAAAGTTCTAAAACATCCTCATTTCAAACAACATTCATATGCTGGACAAAATCCACTCCAGTGCACTTAATTATATCTATATGTCTTTTGAATCAAAATACCTGAAGTTAATATTTAAAATTAATGTTTAAAGAAACTTGAAAGTACATTGAATTTTCAGCCAAAGATAGTTTTTTGTTATTTCTGTTTGTTGCTATTATCGGTTATTATGGTTCTTAGGGGCATTTCTTTTTTCTTGCTAATGTCTATTAGTGCATGAGTGAGAAATAAATTTGGCATTGTGTCAGAAAATTTGTCCTTTAACATAGTTAATAGAAAAATTAGCATCAAAAATTTGTTTTTAGAAGGATTTTCTGGAAAATTATTATTTTTTTGTGACTTTTGTGTTTCGCTTTGCAGAATGTTTTTTTTTGCAGTACTGGGGATCGAACTCAGGACCCTGCGCTTGCTAGGCAGGTGCTTATTCCACTGAGCTATATCCCCATCCCCTAGAAAGGAATGTTATGAATTGACAATATAGCTATTTTAGCTCTGCTTGCTGAAATAAATATGGTATAATTTTTTTCATGTACTTCTTCCTAAAATAGTCATTTACTTCTGTCTTCCATTGAATTAAAATAGGAAATATTCATGTGCTTCAGTGTAGTTTGAAAATGGCACAAATGTAATAATTATCCTAATTCATGTCTATTTTTCATGCACAATATGTCCATATAACTACAGCATGTCCGACTTCTAACCTGTTTAGTGAGATGATCCACTTAGGAGGGTTTAAGTCAGCCTTCCTTGTAGCCCTCTGTTTCTGTAGTAAAGTATCTAAGGTACTTATGTATAGGCAGAAAACAGGTTCATTTTAGATTAGAGTTTTAAATGTTCTAGTCACCGAGTACTTAAGCCCACATTTTCAGGCCTGTAATGAGGCAGTGCTTCATGGCAGGCACATGTGGCAAACCAAAAGTGCTTAAGTCATGAACCAGGGAGCAAAATGGAGCAACTCCCAGGGTCACATAATCCACTTCACGGTTGTGACTTCAGTGGCCTAAAAGTTCCTATAAGGACCCACATTTCCAATGTTCCACTGCTTCCCAATAACCTGGGAAGCAAGACTTTAACACCTGGATCTCTGAGGGATGCTTGTTAGCCAAGTTATAGCAAGGACTAAGCAAGGAATTACCCATTTTTCTTAGTCATTTGCTTCCACATTTTTTATATTCCTTCCCTGGTCATGGTTCATATAGTCAGCAAATTCTATAGCCTTTTATTGCTTTTAAGTACTAGCATGTTCTCACACCCACTTAGCAGAATGGTCAGTGTAATGTAAACAAAAGCTTCCCATCTTATACCAGTTGGTGGTGTTTCCCCTTTGTCTCGGGCTTAAACCAAACTGGGGACCCTTACTGGGGAAGAGATGGTGGAGACTTAACCTCCTGGTGCTTCTCACACTGCCTTCGCCCTCTTCTGTCTATTTCTTCCAGGCTGACATATGGACAGAGATGTGAGAAGAATTCTAAAGGTTTTAATTACTATTTTATGGGAGAATGACCTTGGTGCCATCTGACTCCTTATTCTGAGTGGTTGCTCCAGGGACCCCGGGACCTATGAGACTTCATTTCCTTGGGACAAGTGTGTGCCTTCTTGTGATATATTGTCACTTCCCCCTTGATTTATGCTTGTTATGAAGCAAGACTAGTCTCTCCCTGCAGGAACAGCTTCACTGTGACACATAGCCCATTGGAATGACACACTTTCAGTCCCACTCTATTAAAATGAATGTGTTCATCGTTCTCCTTACATTGAGAAATATCATCAATGTAACCATGCCGTGCCTAGTTTAATTTATTCCCATTGCCTTTTCTCCCTTGACTTACCAATCATAATTATTCTCAGCCAATCTTTTAACTGCTTAACTAAACACCAGGATAGACAGTTTAAGTTGCTGTGAGAGACCTGCCACCTTGCTGCAGTGTGGTAACTCTAGAAATAAAAAAAAATATGACCTTATCTAATGTCACAACATGACTAGAACAGTTTAGATAATCTTTATTGACAATACAGACCAATAAATGGTTGTTTTGTAACTCTCTTGCTTCTCGGATATAATGACTAGAGTTAGATGACTAATCTTGTCACAGAAAAATATTTTATATATATTCTATATTATTATTTTATTATTGTATATTATATATTTTATATTTCTATAACACTGGAAGTTATTGCAATACACATTACACCTATGCAAAAGTTAGTTGAACACACACATTATAATTTTTTTTTACACTACATTTCACAACAGAATTTTTTTCAGTGGAACTAAGGGCATAACTATTACTTCTTTCTCACTTTTGCAAGCCTTGTTCGATGTAGAGCTAATTTAGATGAAGACACTGTTTCACTTTTTTCATTATTCTTTCTCTTGCAAGTTGGCATGTGAATGTCATGCCTGAGTATCTCAAGCCTGAAATTCTGTACCCATGATTTATTTGAAAACAATTTTTTACCATGTAAAAAGACCATTTTGCAATTCACTACATTACAGTCTTGAATTATATTAACATTTCATAAAATTTCACTTGAAGTTTATATCATTTTAGCTAAGATTGTAATTATGAAATTAACAGTTACATTAGAGATTTAAGGGCAAGATTATAGTCTGCAAGACATGACTTATTCTTTTTATAGCAATCCTCTCCTCTTGTTTTATGATAATCCTAGAATGTTTTAAGTTTAAAATGTCAACTTCTTACAAAGTAAATGTGTTCTGTACATACAGACAACCTTCAGGGGATTACTGTATTCCATTCTGCACTGTACGTTACTTTCATTGGAGCTAAAATGTATTTTAATATGCCATAATATACGTGTCTGTGTGCCTGTGTGCACCTGCTGCCATGTATAAACAAGTGTGTTTGTGTGTGTACTTATTTTTGCAGCTATTCGGTCATATGAAATTTTTTAAAAATGAAGAGAAAGAAGCAAGAAATGAGCATATGAAAAACTTCAGTTTTGTAGGATTGACAACAGAGATTGAGAAGAGATTTTATCTAAATTGTATTTCAATATTTTCTTCTGAATTTGATAGAGTGATATGATAATGAAATAACAGTTGTCCCACCCAAACAAAGCTGGAGTCAAAACCTACTGAATCTAGTGTCGGTCCTGTGTTTATACTATCTGAAGGTGACCAGCAAACAGAGGTGCATGTGGCCTGCAAAGTTTAAAGTATTTATTATCTGTACATTTGGAGTTCACTAGTGCTGAACTTTACCTAAATAAATAGTTGAAAACTCCATCCTCTTGCTTTCTGCCATACTCTCTTTTCTTTCAACGCCCCGCTCCACTCAGATGTGCAGCTCTGTCAGGCCCTGTAAAAAGAATAACTTGATGCCTCCAGGGCTACATGCCTGCGCCACCACGGTCTCCTAAGGTTTCCACACGCTGTAATTGATGAAGAGCCTCCCTTACTCTGTATAGGAAAGCATGCTGCGGTAAGAGTACATCTACAACAGAACTCTCATGAGAAACAACTGAAAGGTGAATTTAAAGGAAACCTGGAGATCAGCAGACCGTGATTTAAGTCTAAGTTCCATAAAGAAGCATGTGTTTACTGAGGAAGAAAAAGAAAAAGGAACATTTCAGAGGAATTCTGTAAGCCTGTAGTATAATCTTGGGAATTCGTTGCAAGGTCCATAGGCAATGAAGTCAGAGCTGGCTATTTGAGGAACTCCATTGCTTTCAGAAAGGCCTGGTTTAGTACCATTGCAATCATCTTTCTGAAGCTGGGTTGCCTTTCACGTGAATGGGGATGTGGACTTCAGAAGTTTACTAGCAGGAGCCATTATGAGATCAGACTGAATACATTTTAATTTGACCACCACGTGTGCTTTCATAAACTTTGCATTTTATGTTTAAAAATGTCTTATTACTTTGATTCTGTCCTCATCATTTGACTTTATTTTCCTGCAAGTCAAGCTTTTATTTTTTCATGCTGCCTGGATGCTGTTTTTTGATAGAAGCGTGATCCTTCAAATTTCTTTTCAAATAGTTTGCTACAGTTTCACATTATTTTAAAAATAATTCTAATAGAAACATATATGAGATTCTCTCTTTCACTTGGCATGTAATGAGAAATGTAAAACATTAGTTCTTCAACTTATTCTATACCTTTTGAAATAATATTAGGTACTTGGATTCAAAATCAGTAATTTAATTAGTAAAAAGAAAACATATAGAACATATAATTCTTCATGTTTTTGCTTGAAAATTTGTTCTAAAGTTAGTAGAGTCTCTTTGCTGAAGCCACTAGTTAGCTCTGTATCAGTCAATCCTTGACAAAATTCAACACCTCTTCTTTATTTCTTAGGTCCTAACATTCTGTAACTTTCCAGCATGAGAGAACATTTTGAAAGGTGAGCCTTCACATGCGGTCAGCCACACCAGGGATACAAAGGTGGATAATTGGAGTAGAGGTCCTTCGGAGGACAGGGAATACATCTTTGAGTCAGGATGTATTTTTGTGATAGGCCATTTATTTCATGTGATTATATTTGCACTTCCTTAGTAATTTGAATAATGTTGCAAACCTCACAGCAGAGAACAGTCTCTCTGAGAAAGAAGTAGTATACATGGTATTCAGCCTGGTGTTGACCTGTTGATCTATACAGCTGCAGTGTATAAATGTTTGCCTGAAGTGGACTCCAAGTTACACTCAAATTCAGTAATCTGTGGAGCACTATAGTTTATTTCATCAGCAAATAACAGCCTACTCAAATGTCTGGTGGTCCTCATCTGATCTCCACTAAGTGTGGAAGGCAACTTTGGGTACTTGGTCTCTTTCTGGGTGTATTTTGTGGTATTTCCTTGATATTTTTGCACCCCTGACTTAGGTCATAAGTAGTAATAAAGGCTCAAACCACAAATTCTATGCTTTAACTTGTTTCCACGAGAAATGCAATCAAATGTATATTTCACCAAGTTTCTAAAATTTATTTTGTCTTGATTAGAATGTATTAGTTATGCACATTAATACAGTCAGTGTAATACAGCATGCACTCGTCAAATAAAATTTCTTGTTGTGCACTCTCTACTCTTACACCTTTCTCCACCTCTAGAGGTCACTGTTTTACATTGAAGTATATGGGTTGTACTTTTTAATCTGCCACATAAGAGAGAAAACATGCAGTATGTCTTTCTCAGTCTAGTTTAATTCATTGGATGTGTTGTCCCCTGGTTTGATCCATTTAGCTGCAAATGACAGTTTGATGTTACTTTTAGCTGTATAGTACCATATCCATCATCTGTCTATCATCGATCTATCTATATGCAATGCGCATGTATTCTTGCAGTATACAGCATATTCTGCATCCATTTGTCTGTTGGTAGGACCTAGGCTGATTTCATTTCTTAGCTTTTGTGCCTAGGTGAAATGAACACAAGGTTGCAGTTACCTCTTTGATACACCAAGTGTATTTCTTTGGGTGAATACCCATTAGTGGTTTTGCTAGAATATGTTTTAGATTTATTTTAATTTTTTTAAAGAAACACTATACTATTTTTTATAATACATGCATGAATTTACTCTCCGACCTGTGATGTATAATATTTTTCATTTTCCTCAATTTCTGGAAATAATTGTTTTTTTACTTTGCTATATTAATTTGGATGTTCATTTTGGATATAGTGTAATTGAGGTTAGAAAAATAACTCCATATGGCTTTGATTTATATTTTCTGCTAATCAGTAGCATTGAGCAGGTTTCTGTCTACCTTTTGCTCTTTCTATTGCTTCTTTTGAGAAACGTCAGTTCAAGTCATTTGCCCATTTTTAAATGAGATTGTTGTTTTACCACTGAGTTGTATTCCTTATATACTGTTGGATGCTTAGTTTTCAAATCTTTTTTAGAAAATACATAGTTTTTAATAGATAGTAATTGTTACCACAAAACATCTGTTCTGATCAACAGTTTGATTTTCAGGCATTCTCACCACGTAAATGCCTTTTGCTGACTAAAATGTGCCAAAGACGCTCCTTCTGCTCAGTGAGCAGTATCATTTATTTTATACTAATTTCCCATTCATAATAAATGTAATGTTTTAAAAATTATAAAATACTTTGTAAAGAGTTGTATTTTGTAATGATATATTTCATATTTAATAATTTTCTTTGTCTGTGAAGGGTTATCTCTGAGGGTATCAGATATATTTCCTTTCTATTAATTTGTGTTTATAGCTTTATTAATTTGAAATTCCTAGGTCACAAAGAGAACCTGAAGAAGAGGCATGTGTGAAATATTTCTCTGCAAGCAGCTTGAGTGTATTTTATCATCTCCTATCTTTATCGGGAGACATTGTAAAGTGAGGAAGGCCTTGATGTATGGTTTAAGGACATTAACGTCCAGGTTACATGGGTTGTAACAGCAAGTTTCACCTTTCTAATATTATTCATTTGTCATTCTTTGCCATCTTTTTCTCATAGCAGGAAATGTATTCCCAGGAAAAAAAATCAGGTCATTTCTATTTGAAAAATCCCTCCAGAGAATTGGATCACTATTTCAACCTATTTTTCCTTCTGCAGAAAGGTATTTTTGGAATAAGATAATATATTTTCAACAAGCTCAGATGGATGTTACTCTGCTCAAGAAGTTGTCAATATACTTCTTTTAAGGAGATAAGAGAATGTGTGATAAAACTGTAGGTAACAGAAGTGGATATGATTGTCCACAGCTGGAAGATGCAAGCTCTGCCTACCCTTAGCAGGAAGGAGGGGAAGAAGAAGGGTGGAAAAACAGAGAAAAATTGAGGGGAAAGAGAAAGTGTCAATATTGAATGAAAGAAAGTATTAAGAAACCAGAGGATTAAGAAAACTAGAGATACAGCATAAATGAGAATTTGTCATGCATTGGATATGACATAGCTTTTCACTGCAATAAATTCTTTTAATTATATTAGCAACAGGTTGACTAACATGAAACATTGAACACATACACATGATACTCATATCCTAACTCTTAACCTTTATACGGTTAATGAACAATAGGTACTGTCATATCCTGTTCTTATTTATCATAAGAAAGAACTTCCTTATTTTTTCAATGAAAATAGTTAATAATATTCCAATTAAAGATTTTCTTTAGATTTTTCAAGACAGTTTGAAAGTGCATTTTTGCAGAAATATTTTTCTTTTTAAATGATTTATATCGAAGACCAAGTTGAAAAACCCTGTTATTGCAGGCTGATCAGGTTCGTAATCTCCCAAGCGAGTGGATGGACGACGGCTTAAATAAAAAATGAGACAATGGAATATGATTTCAGTGCTTCCAGGAGGGACTAGTTCTTTTCCAGCTTCTATATTCTTTGAATTAGCCAAAGACTTTTCTGGATTGCCCATTTTTATTAGATTTACAAGTAAGGGAGGAGAATATTGAAGAAAATGCAGGATTCTGGGCAGGAATCTGGGCAGGACTTGGGAATCCTTTCACAGACTCCTCCAAGTAATATTATGTTAATTTAGGAGTACTATGTTATCTCCAGGAAGGCCTTCACAGCAGGGCTGAGATGCCTGAAGCCATAGGTTTGCTGAAGTTAATAGGGATGGAGCCAGGTGTGCTCGGCTGCGGTCACCTTGTCCTTGAGGTGTCACAGCATCACAGGCCGATACAGACCTCAGCACTGAGCAGTGACTCACAGAGGTTCATGTACTATGAATCAGCTGCCCATCTGCAGACAAGGTGCCTAAGACTCGGACGACTCCCAAGTAAATATGAAAAGCCAATTGGTTAATATTAAATCCTGCCAGAGCCACTTTGTAGTGGTCCCCAACAACTCTTCCTTTTTGTTTTTGTAAGTCCAGCAGTTGAAATATGATTAGCATTGTCAGAACAGAAGTAAAAGATGGAAGCATGTCGGTATAATCAGTCCACTATAGAATCCATGAGAGGTCTGTTGGCAGCGGACTTCACCACGAGTTTGAAGAGCTCCTCTCTCTGATATGGTCCCATGTCCCAGGACGGCATCCACAGTGATATTTTATGACCTATTAATACACAAACATACCCTTGTCCTCATGTTACTAACTGTACTGGCCACTTTATCTATCTATATCTATCTATCTATCTTGTAGTTATACTTCGCTGCTGGTTGTTTAAGACAAGTTAAAGTGAGACCTGTATTAATTAAAATTAATCTCGCTATCTATCAAGGTCAGTTAAATCTCCTCAGGATTTACCTTGTAACCACGTGCAGTGTCTCTCAGTACTTCTGTCAGTGTCAGCCATCAGGATGAGTTACGGCCTTGCTTGACCAAGTTGCTTTCTGTGAAAGCTTGGGAGATGTTTCTCTCCTAGTGACTCTCCTTAGCACACTATACACCGTACAATCACTTTCCTCTGTGGTCCCATCATCTCCTTGATCAGAAGATCCAGAGACTCAGCTGAGTTGTGTGATGTTGCAGCAGAGGTTCTCTTATGTCCTGGGTCTTTACTGACCTCAGAGGGCATAGCCAAAATATTGGCTGTTCTCTAGCCTAATTTATCTCTCTAATTTTTGGCTTCCAAATCTCAGTTTTTAAACATCCAGAAGATTAATGACATTATATTGTAATGGGAGCAGTGAACTTAATTACTAAAATTGTATCTAAGTATTAAGCACCTTGAAATATAAAGTATTGCCAGAGAACTGTTATTTCTTATCCATCATGAATGTTCTAGTAGTTGAATCTCTGTAGAATGTTAACAGTTACATAGTTTTACAAAGAAAATTTGAAATCAAAAGCCATACATAGTATTGTAACAAAACAGGAATGATGAGATGACATTTATGAAACACATTTAAATGTGTAATGTTAAACATTTAAACACATTTAAATCACATTTAAATATTAGAATACATTAGCCCTTTTAGTCAATCATCCCTACCTAATAAATTTTGTAAGATTGTCTGGCTGTTTAATATCTAAGCATCTCTGAATGTAGTGGCATATACATAGCATATACATTACCCATGTTTTTGTTAAAAAATTATCATTTGAATGATGACCTCATGTTGGCCTGACATGAACCACTTATTACAGATAACTGGGGCACAAGAGAAAGGCAGATGTCTAACATTTTATAAACAATTCCAGTTTTACATTTTAGAATATTGTACATTTTGAAGGCATGAAGATATTTAGTACACCATGAAATTAGCAATAACTAATTTTCATTATTTTGTTTGCTTAATTTAGTTTGGTACCAATAGCATCTTTTAATCAGAAAACTTTACAGTCTTATTTTTTAATATTTAACCTTCTGACAATGACCAATGTAAACATATCACAATAATATATTTTGAAAAATATTTATTGAGGTGTTTCCCCTAAGGCTGTGGAGATCATTGAGGATCCTTATTAATGAATAAAAACTGGTTAATGTTATTCCAGGCAGCTGCTTTTTTATTCACCAACTGGAGTCCTGTTCAATAATCTCTCTCCACCCTAAGGGATTTTTATTTAACGATCTGAACCGATTTTTATGTGCTGAGAATATCCAATCATAATTTGGCACATCAGTTTTTAAATAGAGACTCTCAAGTTATAGTATATCATGACATTTATAAAAACAATTTTAGCATAATTTTAACTAGCCAGCAACTTGGTGGAAGCATAGCCTTAATTTAGATAATATTTATGTATAAGCCAAATCAGATTACAGACAATTGTTTCAAAAAATCAAGAAATATAAAAGAAAAATTTATTGAGCTCAAATAAAACAGCTGTTTACAGATAGGACAGAAAGACAAACAAAAACACATACACAAGACAATTTGTTTAAAAATTCAGAGTGTACTCAAGTATACTTTTAACCCCATTGAATTATAATGATTTTTTAAGTTTAAAATTATAAAAGACTAGTCAGAACTTTGCTTTTATTTTTTGAGAGGTCAATTAGCAGAGATCTCTTATAAAAAGAATTGGGAAAAATCAAAAACCTTTTCCCTGTAGTTAATACATTTTTAGTATTTTATTCTGTCTTAAGAATACCAGCAACTTTCATGTCCACTTCTGTAGCTTCCAGCTTAGACACCATCAGACCTTCCAAGCGCTCCTGTGATCTCTCTCGGTAAGACTTACTAAAATTCAGGTTAATATTATCACTTATGTAGCATTCTTCTCCCGTTTTTGGTTTTATTTAATAGCATTTGTGGAATCCTTTTGTAATATTTTACACAGCAAAGATATATCTAAAGAAATTATAAAGATTTAAGTCAGCCTTTGGTAACTGCAGTTGGTTAGCAATCCTGGTTGTAGCATCCCGTAGGAAGGAAGGAAGTATTTACATCTCTTGAGTCTTGCAATGACCTCCACTTACCTGATTTCTTTGGAATAACAAAGTTCTAATGTAAGCACAGACACATCCACACAAGTATTAATTAGGCCTTCAAAATATTATCCATTTATCTTTATAAAACACATAGGTCTGTGTTTAGTTATTTCTTGTGAAAAATGTATTTCTTTGTAGTTTTATTCTGAGGAGCTTGCTTTCTATATTTAACAAAAGAATGCTTAGCTATAGGTAACAAAATCAACTGTGTTAAATATTCTCCTTGCTCAAAGACCCAGAGGTCCATGGCACATCCAAAAACTTGTATCTTATTTCTGATAATCACCATCAATCACACTAGTCTCAATAGTTGCCCCTTTTAAATTTAAATCAGCTTTTCCCAGTACAAGATCAAGTTTTCCCTCAGGAGGAGGACCGTACACCCCTGTGCAAATTGGGGTGGGTCTTTCCCCTCCGATTAGAGTGATTCCGCAAGCTGCAGGAATATCTAATCCTATACTTTGTATTGTTCCCCCAGTGAGGGAATTTATAGAACAATTTAAATGATGAAAATTAGTTTATGAAATATTTTTATTTCTGCTGAGATTTAGATATTATTCAGAAAGAAAAGGTACTTTTGTAAGCCTACAGCTGTGTATTACCTATACTATATAATGAAGTAAGAATTATTTTCCTGATTACTGGCACCAGAAGTTTTACAGTCTTGACCTAATATACAAATTGTTATAAATATTTAATTTCAATGTATCAAATAAAGTGTGCACTACATAACTTGAAAAACTTAACAGTTGAGTGTACTTACTACCTTTTCTACTAGTCATATGCACATCAAATACACACAGATAAATGGTGGTGCATTGATTCACAATCAGTTTATCACTGTTGGAAGCTACTCATCAATCCATCCATTAACTCTGGTCCTCTATTATTGTACAAAATCCTGCTAATACCCCATAAAGATTCAAGATTACCATAGAGTAGGTGAGACTAGAAAAATAATCACACCGAATGGTGCTTGAAAACGTCTCCTTCCAATCTTTTTAAAAGTTTTAATAATACAGTGACACACGTTAGTTTATTATCTTAGAGAAAAGACAGGAGTCAAGGAGAAACTTGAAGTTTGAAGGAGTCAGGAGATAAAATACCTACTAATCTTGAAGAGGAAAGACAGGAAAAGGTAGAGGCACCCTAAAGAACATGATTAATGTCTGTGCAAAGAGAAAGAAGGAAATGTGGTTGTCGGATAGCAGTGCAGTTCTAAGAGCGCTTTAGCTAAGTTTATGAGCCCGAAGTCATCATACCACTTCCAGAAACACACTCGCAGTGCTTTCCGTGCTCTGCTGCTCCCTTGGTTGAGAACGTCTTAGGTCTGTATGTTCTTTCCCCTCCTGCAGTTGGTCCAAGCAGTGAACTGGTACAGCGAGAAAACGAACATCCCTCCTTTCCTTTCTAATATGACCACATAACTATAGCACTGGAGAACATATTGCAAGATAGATCCCTAATCACTAAAATAATCCAGTGGAACCAAAGACTGCATTAACAAAATATTTAACAAAATGATTTATCCAAATTAGAAAACAAAGCAATTGTAACTGAGCATGCAAAAAGTTTTAAAAAGTTAATGTATTCATACATGCAGAAAATAAAATTTGTTAAAAGTTTAGTATTATTTCACAATACAATTCTTTTCTTTTGAGATAGGGTTTCACTATGTAGTTCAAGCTGGCCTGGACTCACTTTGTACCATAAACTGGCCTCAAAGTTGTGGCAATCTTCCTGCCTCAGCCTTCCAAGTGCTGAGATTACTGGCATGCACCACCACTCCTAGCCTATGAACTTTTGAATAAAGTAGAAATAGAAGCAAATTCCCTTAGCATGATGAGAATAGCTTCAAAAACTTGTATCAAATTTCACAACTTTGGGGGAATATTACTTCATTTTAAAATCAAAAATAATACATGAAATAATTACACAATGATACATCATGAATGTTTTAAAATGTAATACATTTAAATTTTTCACATTTGAACTATATGATTTTGTATTTGAAAATCACAGAATGTGCAGACAAACTATGGAGAGTAATACAGATATAGTAATTTATATCCATGTTTGGATGAAATATCAATATAAACAACCAAATACAGTTTTGTTCATTTATACAAGTGCAATAACTACATTTTAATCTCTTGTTTTTGAAAGCTACAAAATTATTGCCTATTAGTAATCAATCAGCATATGTGAAAAATTTTGTTTGAGGAAAAAGATATATAATTTGAGGACTCAGTATAAACAGAGCTATTCATTTCCAACTGAGTTATGACTTCAATGTAATTCATTCAAATTCCAATGAAATTATGTGCTATTTGTAGAGAAACTGAAAAGCTGATTCTGACACATAATTCAATATCTAAAACTTGAAGTACCACAGTAGTGTCACTGTACATAGTTTAAAAAAGACATTTTATTATGATGCAGGAAAATTGGTTACCTTAAAGGAAGAAGAAAAAAATGCATGTGTACCTTATATATCATAATAAAAAGTTCAATAAGAGTGAAAATCTAAAACCAAAATGGAAAGACAGTAATATGTCAGTGAGATATGACTTTTTACCTATATTTCCCACAATCAAATGGAGCTAACAAAGTGTTTTATTGCTGGAGTGTGAACCTAACAGAATGTGAAGAAAATGTAAATGCAAAGATTAGGTCATTTCTGCGTGGGACTCACATATCATAGTTACTGTATTTTATTTTATTGAATTGGCATTATATTCTTTAAAATTTTTCTTAGAACATACTTGCAGTTAAGTGCATCATAGACAGTTAGTAATAATGCATAACAGATTTTAATTTGGATTACTTCTACAAGTCAACAGTCACATGCCATCAGTTGTGGGATGGTGTCTGTGACCTACTGCTTTTCTTCAGCCTGGTCACCATAGCAACAATGACAATCTCTAAGGTAAAATCAAACCTGGGTGTGGTGCTGCACATCTACAAAGTGATAATAGGTAAGCATCATCACAGCTAGGTTTATTCTCACTTTCCATAGGCTCCTGAACATCTATAATGTTTTGTCATGTATTTCTCCAGTTAAAGTTATTTCAGTGCCTCCTCACTAATTTTAGCTTGTAATTTATACATATGGCATGAAAATATGTCCTAGATTTTCACAGCTTAACAAGGAGTAACAGTTCTTGTCCTAAAGGAACTCAAAATCAGGTAGGAAAAGGCAAGAATCAATCTGGAAGAGTGTTAAATTATTGGAGTCTTGGCCAATCTCCAAACCCCTAAATGAGCAGAAGATGGATGACTTACATAAAAGAGAACAGTAGTGTGATTTTCAGGACTGCCGGGAAGGTCAGAACTCCCTTTCTCTTGGAATAAAGACAAAGAGCTCCTCTGGACAGTCTGTATTTCTTTGGTTTTCAAACAAAGGAAAGTGATACTGAGGCAACCACAAGAACTGAGCAGGACCATGGAAGTTAGTTCAAAGACTTCTCCAAGAAGTAAGTTTTGTCATTTGAGAGACCTGTTTGATCCTGAAGGTTGGCAGCTTTGTTATTCAGGTTTAGGTAGTATCAGAAGCCCGTGCCTTCCACTGCCGCAGCTGTGGCGTGATCTTTGCTTCATAGCACTGTGTGTATGCTCTTTTCCAACGCAGCCAGAGGTCCCTGGGTTCACCAGCTTAGCCCTCCACATCCTGGTCTCCAACACTAAGTAACGTTTGTAGGCAGTTAGGAATAATGGAGAAGAAAAGACACTAGAGAAATTAACATAAGGACCGGAGCCACTGAAAAGGTGAGAGGTGTTAATGCAGAGCACATAGATTCTGTGATCAATTTTATGATCAAAAGTGATCATATTCGGGTAACAGAAACAAAATTTTGTTTTCTCCCTTCCTTCCTTTCTTCCTGCTGTCTTTCCTCTCTCCCTCTCTCCCTTACTTTCTTGTATTCACAAATAGGACTTGAACATCCATTGGTTCTGAGGCTGCCTCTGCTTTCAAACCCTCCTGGGGTGGGAGCTTACACACTGAAGTTCCACACTAGTCTTAAAGTACAAATAAATCTCTTTTCTCTATATGTCAGCTGCAGACCAAAGCCAGAAATACGGCCTATTATGTTTAAACCTGTAATATCCAGGGCCGTAAATGTGATTTAGTCACTACTCAAAACCCACAAGAGTGTTGTTTCCACACAAGGTGCTTTTATTCCTTTCTCTTTTAGTTATTTCTTCCCACGTGGAACACTGTAAATACAATGGATCCCGCTTGGGTATAGACTAGTTTTAATATTTTGCATAAATCAGTAAAACTGAAAATTAGATTGAAGCAATTGTGTCTGTATATGTTCTTCTTTTAGACTGCAAGTGGTTGAAACAGTTATGAAGGCAAAGTACAAGTAGTAGTAGTTTTTTTAAATTTGTATCATCACACTAATAATTTTTTTTAACATTATACATTATTTAGAGAATTGTGACTAATATTTCTAAGATAGAGATTTTTGTCATTTCTTTTCTTAAAGATCACGAAGAGAATTCTCTTCTAACCACTATATGTATGTGTGAACCTAAGTTACTAGCCTTTCCTGACCTATATTGATAAACAATACACTAAGAAATGAATGTACTCTGATAACCACAAAAGTTACACATTCTGTACAAATTATTGAAAGTAGCTATACTTATCTATTTCTATGGAATTCTGTCTTTATGGGTTAAAAAGTTTTATAATAAGTAACTTACAATTACAACTGCAATATGGGGTAGTGTGAGCAATATATGTGTACATGTAAGAATAAAAGAGTTTTAGAAAGCATATTCCAAAATGTATATTTTTGAAAAAGTACAAATTTCCTAGCATGTATGAATTACATGTTTTATAGATAGGTTATTCATACACATATGCACACTCTCATTTTCTTTTTATTTTTAATAAATTGACAGGTTTACTGCAGATGTCCAATGGTTTTTTGAAAGGAACAGTTAATGCTTATTTTTTTTTTTACCAATTTTGCATGCTTATATCTGGTGATCTGAACAACTAATTTGAAGACAACATATGCAATATAACAACCATTGGTGAAATCTTACCATCTTATCTAGTGAAACTTTATCATTTCTAATGGATTTTTATTATTATTTTTATTCTCTTTAATGGTTTCATCAATCTTGCAATCATACGTGTGGTGATCTAAGCAACTTCATTGAAGATAACAATATGTAATATAACAGCCACTGTTAATTCCTATCATTTTGTTCTGAAAACCTGTGTCATTTTCATCATTTTTGCTTTGCTTTGATTTTGTCTATGTTCTCGTTATTTTGCTATTGTTCTTTTTATTATTATTCTCTTTAAAATAAAAAATAAATTGACAGGTTTACAAATGCAAAATTGTTCAAAATAGATTTAGTTGTAAGCTTGAAGTAATTTAGTCTGCCAATAGTTTCACAGCAAAGATGAAATTTAAATATTTTAAGGATTTTGTTAAACAATATTTTGCTACTAGAGAAATACAGAGCTAAGTCCTAAGTTGTTCGCAGATTTGGGCTCCTCTTCACTTTGTTGGACTTTCAACATAAACCTCTTTTTTCTACTTTTCATCCTTGGTTTGATCTTTAAAACTAGTCACAGGTTTGCTAAGTATAGTTCATCTTGTATCACTCATTAACTTCCTAATTTAAATCTTATTCATAAACAGTTTTCAGGAGAAATGTAAGGAAATAATACAAATGTAAGTATCTAAATATAATTTGAAAACAAATGCTAAAAGAACAATTGTGAACTGTGTATCTGATGAATTAATTATTTCTTGAAGCTCTGTAACATTCCAAACTCAGAAGAGAAAGAAAATTAGAAAAAATCTTTCTAATTTTGTTTCATTATTTTTGAAGTCTGTGCCATGAACTTTAACACGGACAAGGAAAAGGTACTATCCTTTCATTAGTGTGCTATCCTGAATAAGAATGCTGTGCTAGCTAAACAGGGACCCCATGCTTGTAAGCCCAACTCCTCAGGAAGCTGAGAAAGGAGGATCCCAAATTTGATACCACCTGGGGAATTTAGCAAGACATGTCTCAAAGTCTTTGAAGTGGCTGGGAATGTAGCTGAGCACTGCCTGGATTCATACTCAGTGCTGCCATGGGGCAGAGGTGCTACATCCCATGAAAAAAAAATAAATAAATAAAATAAAATGTAATAAAACCTTGAAATTCTTGTTACTTCTCCCTGAAGAGAAAGAGGTAAATGTACCAAAAGAGGAAAGCATTTTTTGACCAAATAAGAACTAAAGTGTCTTGAAGTCGACTTACAAGATGGCTTTAAAAACCATGAGAGAAGTCCCTGGTCCTCCCAAAGCTGAAGCCAAAGAAAATATTTTGAAGGCCACAAAGCTGTGTAGAAAGGCATCCATAGCAAAAAAGAAAAAAGAAAGAAAGAAAAAGAATCCAAAAAGAAGAAATAAAAAATCCACCTTGACCACAACACTGTGGTTCAGAGGCAGCCTAAACATTCTTTAATGACTGTTCCTAGGAGAAACAAGCTTGACCAGTAAGCTATCAAGGACACCACGGAGAAGAGAGAAGGCAATGTACACAAGTGCATTGTGGATATCAAGGCCAACAAGCACCAAACCACATAGGCTATAAAGAACTTCTGAAGACTTGCCATGACCAAGGTTGGCACCCTGATCAAGTAGGATGGAGAGGGAGCCTGCATGACTCTGCCTCCTAATTATGATGCTTTAGATGATATCAACAATACTGAGTTCATTTAAATTAAATTGTATAATTTAAATGTACATGTGTTCAGCATAAAAGTGGTGATTTAGAAATTTTCTTCTGAGGAATGGAAGACTCGATAATCCCTCACAAACACGCTAGCCCAAACTTCCCCAACGTCTGTCTGTGAAATTAAGGACTGTTTACTTCTTTCCATTTTTGATAATGATCACTTAGTTTTAAAGATGGTCATTCTGGTTTTAGAATATTAAAATCTTCCTCTTCCCTTTGCATGTATGGCACAAAAGCCATAAAGTTAAAACAGAAATGGTTTTGATTAAAAGCATTTTACCTTATGTTAATAAGTTTAATTGATATCTCTGACCTTTAAATTATAGGACACACCCATGAATCAGCTAAATAATGTCACCTGGCAAACATAAGCGCTACTTCCCCTTGTGCAGCAGAAACAACTAACAAGAGTGCTTTGGATGGTAATGAAATGACTCACAGTAAGAAAATAAAACATGGTGTTATTCTATTAAGAACAACTCTCTCATATAAGTGTATTACAGTAACTATAATTTTAAAGATAAATGAAAATATTTTCCTTGTAAGTTGCTGTAATTTTTTTTCTTTGTTTAATGTGTTTGCATTTTTAAGGGATGGTCCTGAATACTAACACTTTTGTTAAATTAAGTGTTCAGGTCTATATCAGAAATTTACATTGTTAAATAGATTTTAATGAATAAGCTGTATTTTGGCCTTTCTGTCAGAAATGAACAAAAGGCATTAGTTTTGAGATTTGTTAAGAAGATGCATCTTTTAGAAAATATCTAGCTCCTAATTTACTAAAAATATGTATATAAATTGATAAAATGCAAATGAACAAATAGAGTTATACAAATTTGCTATATAATTTTACATAAATTTTTCAAATAAAAATTTTTAATTAAGAAAAATATTTCTTGAATGCATACATATAAATGTTACTACTTTTTCTTAAGGGGCATAATTATTAATTACTTCAAGTGTCAGCCTATGCCATCAGTTATATATTTTCCATAAATACCTGAATAACATTCTCTATAATGATTCATGAGAAAAAAAATACTGGTTAAATCCTGAGTTTGTTTCTAGTGAGGTTTCCCTAATACTTTGCTTTGCTAATTGTCTTCTTATTGCTGTAAACTTTAAAGTTACACCATCCTTAGATAATCAATATGCCAAATATCATTCAAAAAATAGAATCATTGCATTTAAATCAAATTACATGAATTTAAGAGTAGAAAATTACTGAAAATAAGTACTACACTGATAGCTTAATGACCATGTTTCCAAATCTTAGCTCTAAATTAATTTTGTGAACAATCTTGCTCTTCCGGTTTTGTACACTTGTTCATAGCAGAAACTTATTATTGGTCTCCAAGCTTGCTATCTGACTTTGCTGTGAGACAGGTGGGTGAAGGTATCTCTGCTGTTGTTGCCAGGCTTCATTTGAAGTAAAGCACCCTCACTGGGGATTAGCGAGGAGTTTACTGAAGGAAGCATTAATGAGCCTGACAAGAAGCAGGCAGTTATTTCTCTGGAGTGTGAAATGTTACAAACTAGTG
Source organism: Dinomys branickii (assembly GCA_004027595.1). Taxonomy (NCBI): domain Eukaryota; kingdom Metazoa; phylum Chordata; class Mammalia; order Rodentia; family Dinomyidae; genus Dinomys; species Dinomys branickii. The sequence goes on along the minus strand of PVLD010009100.1, from coordinate 18,678 downwards.
ACCATGAAGAAGTTAAAGAAAAAGATAAATGGGACAGTTTCCTTTCTGGCTGAGAGCATACCTTATTGAGAATAATTCCTTAGGAGTAGTCAGAACTCTGATTTGCAAAATACTGTTCAGGAAGGCCTCATTTTGATCTCTGCCTTATTTCAAAGGTAGATATCAAAACACATTTAACGAGCTTTAATCTCACTTTTAGGTAAAGATGAACTGAGGGAACTAAGAATTTTGAAGACATATATTTTTATATCATTTTTCTAACTTGCAACTTTACTTCATAGTGCACCAGAAAAAAATCTTGAGGCAGAAGTTACCTAACTTGTTCCAAGAGCAGTTACATTTAGGAGTGCATACAGGTATGGGATTTATTCCATCAAAATCCTAATCCAAGATCTCTCATTTTCTTTCTTTCCAGGTGGTTCTAATACTACCTGCATCATGAATACTCTCACACGGGCAAAGGCACATATGTTAGCCAGACTAAGACAATGTAAAAGACTTTAGAGCTTAAGTACGTTCATAACACTGAAAATGATTTTAATAGTAAATTGTCATTAGATTTGTGCTTAAAGCATGGCAGACCTTCCGCAACTCATTGTCACTCTTCTGCATTGCAGATAAGAACCCCCAAAAGGAGAAAAGTAGACATGCATCAATCCTCAGACCACAGTATTAATCATCATATTCAATTCCATAAATGAAAATGAATCCACAGACTTTTGTTCAGCCATTTTCCCATATAATTTCTACTCAAAATTAATCATTACAATATTGTTTTCTATAGTAAGCACATTAACTGTCACTAGGTAGTAAGCTTTCTGTAAGAAAGTATAAATCTCAGAGAACCATTTGTTCCCATCTTTGACATAAATTAAATATTGTGTGAAATATGTTCTATATCAAAAGTATTTGTAGATTCTCTTTCTATTTAAGCTTAGTTATATTTTGAGTAATATTGAATGAATATGTCAAGTGGTCTTTTGCACATTCAGTAATAACAATTATACTACAATACATTATTACGTACTAAAAATAAAATAATTGAAAAAGTAATATTATTAATAACAGATATTACTGTATTTCATACAGAGAAATCATCTTACCTTTAAGAATAAATCTCTTAATTAACAAAAACAAGCATTCAAGTTATTGGGAAAATATAGGAGCTGGGGATATAGCTCAGTGGCATAAGTGCCTGCCTGACAGGTATAAGGTCCTGAGTATGATCCCCGGTACTGCAAAAAAAAAAAAAAATGTAGATTAAAAGTAAAAGTAGAAAATTTATAGCATTATTGGAAAGAGAAAATATAAGGAAAGCTATTTGAAACCCATGATAACATTCCCTAAATTTTTCCTAGCAACAGTATTATGGGCTTGATGACAAAGCCTTAATTCTTAGTTACTCTTGAGGATTTAAAACAAAATATCTTTAATATTTATTGCAAAGAAAAATAAGTAAATACTGATTACAGAATCATAGAGCACCTTACTTTCTTAAAAAGTAAACATAAAACAGTTTGGATTCTATTCACATCTTACCACAGAAAGAGGATACATATATTTTCCTATGTATGCTAGAGCAACCCCATTTATATAGAATAATAACTCATCTGAAAGAAATCAGAATAAGTTGGTATATTACTCATTTATGAACAAATGTTTCTTAAAATTCTAAAAATGTTCACTGTACAAAAGTTTAATAACTTGCTTCAGATTATCTAATTCCCAAAATGCTCTATCACAAGTTATTTTAATGTAATATATATATATATATATTTTTTTGTTTTGTTTTGTTTTGCGGTACTGGGGATCGAACTCAGGACCCTGCGCTTGCTAGGCAAGCGCTTATTCCACTGAGCTATATCCCCAGCCCCTTTAATGTAATATATTGATAACAGTTAAAATTTCCTCTAAATCAGAATTATATATTGTTTTCTATGAATATGAGAGGATGCAGTTATAATTAAACACTTCATATGTGCTTCGATACATATGGTGCTTATAATCTTTCACTTCTCAAGTATAAAGTTGAGTGCTAATACATGACAATAGAACATCTCCGAAATATTTAAAATTTTAAATATTAATGAAATTACCATGGATAATTACTGAAAATGCTACAGTACAGCTTTCTGGTTTCAAAGCAAGTAGCGAGTTTGACATTGAAATAATCTTTGTACAAAAATATATTATAGTTCACTGAAGTGAAATAAACTAGTGATCTTCATTGGAGAAATTTAGGAGAATTACTGCTTTACCTTTGTGTCTTTTCCATTTACTTGTTTGATCTGAATTTGATAGTTAAGCTACTAGACATCTTGGGATGACAAATACCAAAACTGAATTGATTAATTGGCCTCCTCTACTTGTAATTGTTGAGCTAATTTTACTTAACAGATCTATTATATAACAGAGTGTGGTTTGTAAGCTGGCAGATTTTATTTATTTACTTTTTTATTTCTTGAACTGCATATGATGTTTGACTGCATTGTACTTGTTCCCTCTCTAGGGGCTCTAGGGAAGGATTTTGTCTTAGGTTCAGAGTTGTCTGTGTATCTTGTTTTTATGGTGCTATATATGGACAAGGGTAATAACAGACAGAACTTAGTGCTTTGTGGTGACTGTCAAGCTGAAAATAAGTTTTAAAAATAAAGTGTCATTAGTGTGTACTGGGCTTGATACTTTTCTTCAAGACCAATTTCAGTGTCTACCACTTTTGTAGTGAACAAATAGTTCATTTTATTTTCAACTGCCCTTTACGTGCACTTAGCTTTCACCCAGAATGACTAGGTGAAAGAAAGATAAAGACAAAGTGAACTATATAAAGAATGACTATGTTGCACATGATGACCCATATGGGCTCCTTTAAAACAACTAGAAAAGCGGTTCACTTGATGAAGTGGTCATTGTTATTACTTGCTAAAACCATGCAATCTGAAAAAGAAAGTGAAATTGCACAGTTGGAATAGTGTCAATTCTTTAGACAAAATTTTTGTGCTGGTATTTGTAAAAGTATAAATGAAGCACCTTAATATTGCCATTAGAAGAAAGAAGCATTATACAAGGAAGCATAAGAGTGGAGGGTCCCCTGCTACACAGACAGGGCTTTCTAGCTTTGTCCTACATAGGAGAAGAGGCAAACTAGCATTGTGGCATCTGTCTTACAATTCGCTGGTCCTAGTCATGATTGTTCTGCCTTCATGACTTAATTGCCTGCTGTGTTGGTTGCTTTTGTCTTATTGCTGAGACAAAATATTTAATGCCCCAAATTAAGGAAGGAAAGGTTTGTTTAGCTTACAGTTCGTGGAGATTTCAGTCCATGCTTGGCTGACTCAGAGGCAGAGTCGCACATGGCAGATGGCAAAAGTTCAGGGTTGTGGGACACAGCAGAACAACCAGAGCAAAATGAGGAACGGCGACAGACAGCTTCTTTCCCTCCCTTACAGTTGTACAATAGTCTACCCCCACCCAGGGGAGGTGTAGCACTCACATAATCTCCATGCTCTCCTCTTCCACAAGCTCAGGATGTATACAAAGTAAATACCGTGGCTCCCTTCTGAGTCACACAGTTAACCTTTTAACCTTCTCAAATTAACACAATAAACAACATCCCAGAAGGGTAAGGGCATGTCCTTTTTACCCCAAGATGCAGAACTGCAGAGTCATTTAGCCAGACCTCTAGACTCTGCAAGTTGACACAATGTATCAACCAAAACACCTGCCAAGAAGTCGACATCCTAATATGATCATGGGAGGGTGGGTGTGGGGGAGTGGGTATTAACACACCAGTGTACAGCAGTATTCCATCATGCCGTGATTTAAATTTATATTAAATATTGGGAAATGGTAGCATAATTTCTCCAAACATGTTCTTCAATGATCCTGGCTTTCAAATTCTAGATAAATTATGGAAACAATTGAAGTCTTTTTATGTTTCATCAAATATACTGGGGTTATCCAGAATAACACATTCTGAGATAAATAATATCATAAAAATATCGAGTTTCTAATGTGTGCATATGATTTATTATTTACTTAGCTGTGTATTCTATTACAGCAATGTATTTATATCCTATATCTATATTTTACATCTTTTTACAATTTGCTCTTGTGCACTAGGTAAGGTTGTTCTCATAAATGTGTCTTCTAAATATTGTTGTTACACTTTGGCTAAATGTGATTTCCCTTTTACCCAACTAAATATGATCTCTCCAGAGGACAAAAAGGAGAGGAACATACAAGATGTTATGATTGAGATATGATATGTCCCCCAAGATTCATTGTGTTGAAGGGTTAGTTGCTAATGGTCCTTTGGAAAATCATTATATTGAATCCTTTAACATCATTGAATAGATTTGTCCATTGGTGAAATCAAAATTTGATGGCAGTATTGGGAGGTGATCAAGAGGTAGGGACTAGTCTAAAGGAATTGATCATGGGAGTGTGACCTGAGGGACCTTATCTGGTCCTGGTTTTTCCTTCTTTGACTTGCTACCCAGAGCTGTGAAAATTCCCACCTCTACACATCTCCGCCATGACTCACCATAGGCACAGAAGCAGTGGAACTAGTGAACAGGGACTGACATTTCAGAAATCCTGAACCAAAATAAACTTTTCTTCCTTTAAATCATTACCTTGGTATTTACTGCCACCATGGAAACCTAGCTAACACGGGGCAGTGCACTCTGGCATATTCTCTAGAACAGACAGGGTGCCTCTTTCCTTTCTAATTAGATGTCTTTCATTTAGAATGACCTCTCATACAGAGAAAGTAGTGACTTTTACTTCAATTTTTCCTTTTTTCTGAGTGTAATAAAATTTAATTATCTGAGTAAACGATGAATTTGAAAATGAACTACTGAAAAAATTGTTGCTATTGTCAGTTACACTTCTTAAGAGGAGTTGTATTTTGGTTCCTTTATTCTACAGAAAAAATGAATTCTCTACAGTAGTCCTGCACTTGTACAACAGTCATGATTGTGTGTGCTGCTCAACTTAAGAAATGAACTGTTGGAACATTTATCTGGCTGTGGTTTAAAAGCAAATTTGCCAGCCACTTTGATTAAATCTCTATTCTCTTACATAGCTCTCCATGATAAATTTGATTTTTTTTTTTTTGCAGCAACTCTCTATAATTCCAACATGGTGCAAAGTTTCCACCTTCTCTTATTACATTTATCTGGATTGATTTCATATGCTCCTTCTGATTTCTTTAATTGTTGTTTATTCTTTTAATAAATATTTATCCAGAAATAAGTAAACTATTTTCTGTTATATAGCTTTGACTTATGGGTGAGAAAATGAAACAAATTAATAATCACAATAACAGTGTTTGTAGTTGTCATAATGAATAAGCCAAAAGAACAAACAAAGATAAAAACCTAGCAATTTTGATAAACTCGAGGAGTCTTGTTTGGATGGAGTTTAGGATTATAAATCTTCCATAGTGGTATCTTTTGAACTGAAATCTAAAAAATTGGTTAGGGGTTTATTATTTTCAGACAAATATAAACTAACAATTTACATCCAGAGAGTATTTAGTAACATAATTTGAAAGCAAGTTATTGGGTACATATGAGAATTTTTCTCAGGTTAATCAATTGTTCTGATTCTCAGAGTATTCACTCTTTCTCCCTCACGTGACTTCTGCAGTCAAATGCTCTGCCACTGAGCTATACCCCCATGCACGTGACTTCTGATCTGAATATTTTTCTCTATGTTTGCCCAGGGATTGGCAAACTTTTTCACTTAAAGGTTAAATACCAAATACTTTTCACTTAGTGAATTATATGGTCTCTATTGTGATTATTCTACCATTAGAGCATAAAAGTGGGCATTGATGATAAGTTAATAAGTACTTCTATTTTTACCAAAACAAATTATGAGTGACAGACAGTGGGCGAACCCTGGTTGAGCCTAATGATATACTATGTTGTACATTTTTATTTTACTTCTTATAGAAAACATCTTTAGATAAAATTCATTTAAATCAGCAATTTGCAACTTCTTTTTTTACTTTCCTTTGCACCGTATAGTAACTTTTGAATTGCATTGATTTATTTCTATATATCTTACTATATTCATACTTTTAAAGTGATTATTTTTTCCCCAGATATATTATTTGAAGAGAAAAAAGTTCATGTTTTCAGTGTTTTTGTAATAGTAGTTGATCCCAAACTTCAATGAGACATTTTTAAGAATAGTGTCTTCCAAAGCGTGCCCCATGGAATACGAAGTGTCACACGAAGGAACATTTCAAGTAAGTAGAAATTACTGTGTGTCATTGGTTCCCAAATGCCAAGTAGTAGCAAAACTTAATGTTCAAGCCAAATAAGATAAATGAGAACTATATGCTTAGTATTTCAAAGAATATAAATGTATTTTTGTAATAATTATTTTGAAGTTGCCCTTTTCATATATTTCAGAAACAAAATGAACTTTAGTTTCTGTTTGCATTATAAATCTCCTATAACCTGTGCCCCACTGAAGGATGGAAGATAAAAGTTGGGGAACTGCATTTGCATTTTCCAGCATCTAAAATACACTGACATTTAACAAATTAAGGCCCAAAATTTGAAGTCATGTTAGCTGGAATAGTTGCTCTTTTATTAACCACTCACCTTTTTTGGCTTCATTTCTTCATTAATGTTATTTACTGACTTTCCATGTATAAAGATAATTTTTCTGATTTTATCACATATGACATTTCCCCAGAACAGATCTTAGAATAATTAACGCAAATGTGTCTCATATATACCTGGTAGGGAGAAATGTGTGTGTGCGTGTGTGTGTGTGTGTGTGTGTGTGTAACTCCATCTCTATCTCTCTATCTACATGTCTTGGAAATAGTTTACTTCTTTTGTCATTTACAAAATGACAAAAAGAGTTAAAATATTTTCTTGGAGTACTTTCTGACATACTGTACTGTCATGCTAATGTTTTGTTGTGAGACTCACAATTCATAATTTAACTTATCATCAGACTCTTTTTTGTGGCATATTAATTAAATTGGTTGAATTTAGGATAAAAACAAAACAAAAATGCATACTAGTTAAAAAGCATTGCCCTGTATTTCTAAATGAGTTTTTTACCCTGACGTCTTGGATTCCAAACAACATATAAATAATAATTCAAATGTCACCTAAACAGCCATTTGATCTTTGTGTGCAGTCTCATCAGCTATACTGTATTTCTAATTTAACATTTTGGGGAAGGGTATCACTTTGATACAGGGTCCCTTCTTCCTTGGGAGTTTAGTGATCTTCAGCTTGAAAGTAGACGGGGAATAAGCAGAAGGTAAATTTCCTGATATCTACCAGTACTTTTACCATTTTCAATCAATTTTTCTCTCACAGTGATGAAGAATGAAGAATGAGTACATTGATTACTTAATGGGCCCTCAAATTTCAAACATTTTATTTAGTCATGCAGTTTTGTGCTTTTAATTTTCTTATGTAGGGCAATCTCTTAATATTGAAATTCATTTATTTTTAAATGGATTACATCCCTTTCACAGAGTTTATGTATTTGAGCTCTATTTACAAATTTGTCCTTGTAAGATTTTGCTAGGGAAATTAAGCCAAGCTGAATCATGGATAACATAAACGAGCATAAGATCAGCAAGGGCAGAGACAATCTTCATAATGGGCTGGAAGTTACAGCCTGTAGAGATGAGATGGTCAGAAAAGGAACTCAAGTTAAAGCTGATATAAAAGTAGCCAGTGTGAGCCTAAAAGGTTTAGTGGGTAATGTGTTCTTCAAGTGATTGCTTTCAACTTTCTGGTTGATTGGAAATAAAAGGAAAAAATGAGCATATGCATTTTAGTAATTAGAAAATTGTTTAAACACAATTTCATTTGAGAACTAAAGTCAAGTAAGTTCTAATTTAGCTTAACAAATGAACAATGATCTTTAGACAATACTAAGAGAAATTTTTTTTTTTTTTTTTTTTTGCGGTAGTGGGGATCGAACTCAGGACCCTGCGCTTGCTAGGCAAGTGCTTATTCCACTGAGCTATATCCTCAGCCCCCAAAAATTTTATTAAATGTTACATATGAGAACTTTTCACTTTAGAAAATATTTACTGTGAAAATCACTTTAAAGGATATTTCAAATAATTAATATGAGTAAGACTTTCCTCTTCCATTGTATAGTACCAATTTAATCAACATAACAGCTATGACTTCTGTATGGCACTTTTTACTGTACTTTTATCATTCCATGAATGATGCTTTTAACATTTGAGAATATACGAGCAGTGTTATTCTGTCAATAATTGTCAACAATTTCATTCATAATGAAACACTTTAGGAAGTAACTTCAAGCTGTAATGCACATTTAATTCAAGCAAGTGAATAAAAAGTAAGTTGTCATAGGAGGTGAACTTTTCTAGTCTAGTTATATCCAAACTCCCAAATTTCTATAGGAGAATTAACCTCCCTTTTGGTAAACCACTGATAGTTTTCATTCTTTTCCTGAAGCTGACATTAACTTTATCTAAATGTACAGTACTGTAAGAGGCAATATAGCTATTTAGCTTATGTACAGGCAGCTATCAAGGGGCAGAAACTAAGATGGAATCAGGTTGATCAGTCGCACCAATAGAAATTAAAATAAGAATAGAAAGTAAAACTGAGGCTTGGACCAATAAAAGAGCTCCCTAGGCAAAGTGGAATGCAACCCCTACCTACATTCAGGGTCTAGTTCTTTCTTCTTTTTTTTCTTAATGCCGGTTATAAAAATCAGGACCTTGCACTTGCCAGGCAGGCATTTGTGCCACTGAGCTATATCTCTGGCCCTCAGGGTCTAGTTTGAAGGAACTTAAAAACACAGGTTTCTTTCAAAATCAGTTTCCTTTACATTGAGCGTTCTGAATAAATGGTCAGAGGGACTGAGTTCCAATTAGTCATTTTAAAATCACAGAGCCACCATGACAGGTGACTGCTGGGCCACTGAACAATTCCTTTCCCCTACTTGTCAATAAAAAGTTTTGGATCAAGGTACCACGCAGCAATCCTCCTGAGAACTGTCCCAACTGGGAGCTATTTTTCTTCCTCCTCTTATTCCCAATAAATACTCTTCAAATTTTATCCATGATTTCTTTCCTCAATTTAATGAACCAGTGGTTAGATTTTACATTGTTTCTACAGAGTTTACTGTTTCAATAACATACTGTGTCATTTTTTTGAGATGTAAAAATTATAATTATTTTTTCTTCTTTATATTCATTAAATCAAACGGTTGATGCTATAAAGAAATGAAAAATTCTGGCCTCCTACTTTTTATAAATCACTCTGGGATGTATAGAAAATTATCTGATCAAAAATTATTTAAAAGTCTATTTCCCTCTTATAATATATCACATTTACAATGTGATGTATTATACATTTATAATGAAAATATCTAATCGATTACACTGTATCAAATAACTACTAGGAAGGAAATTCCTTATATTCATTATATCATTTGTATGGTACACAAATGGAGTTGTGAGATGCAGTAGAAAATTTGTTCTGCATGAGTTTCCAGATACTATTATTTTATTGGCTCTGCTTTAAAAAAAATCAGGAATAAAATTCATTTCAAAAAATGATTTACTAGAAATGAATATACTGTTTTAAATATAATATTTCACAGAAGAGTTTATTGAGTTAGCTTATGAGTAAGGCAACTAGCTAGAAGGAGGGGTTTAGATAAGGTTGGGTGACCACTTACATTGGTAAGAATGAAATTAAGAATTGATAGTGAACGAGGACTTTGAACCCAGGATGAAATTCTTCAGGCCATGGAGAATGGATTTCCTCTCTACTAAAAGGAAATGCAGCCATGCTGTACTGTGCTCCTGAGTGCTGAGGAACTTCTAATGAAAATGTAACCAGTGTTTTCCTAAAATCTGTTTCCTTTAAATGCCGCATAGTGAAGAACCGGGTTAGGTAGTCTCATTTCCAAATAGTCTTCTCAAATCCACAGAACTATATGGACAGGTGGCCACTGAACAACTGAGCAACTCCTCTGATCTGCTCATCTCCACCTGGCTCTCTACTGAGGTACCAAGTGCCCACCTACTCCGGATGCCTCCTGGAAGTGCAGGAGCTCTTTTTGTTATTTCCAAGAAAACTCTCCTAACCTGGTCCTTTGGTTTATGACTTGTTGTGAGAGTGTGAACAGATGACATCTTCCAGGCTGGCAGTTACTGTCTCTATCACAAATTGATCTCTTAATATTTATAGTATCATGGAGTTCTTGTTCTTCCACTTATTTTATATGATTTTAGACTAAATTGGACACGACAACAGATTTGTAATGGTAAAGGTACTTATTAAGTTTTAGTCATCTAAAAGGCACTCCTCCAGATAGTCCCACTTTGTTACTCTGTAATAGGTCAGGAGATTATTCTGCAAAGTTATTTTCAGGGTACACAGGGTTATCTGTAAATCACCAGACATTGCACTTTTGGTTAGAGATTATATCTGGAGTTCCAAAGTTGATGAATAAGACTATAACACTACTGAAAATGACCTGTCAAAAAAAGAAAAAAAAAATCACTAGAATGTGACAAAGTACTTCATTGAAGCATCTTCCTGGACTCGAGCATACTGGCCCGGGGGAATTCGTGAGGTATAATCTATCTTCAAAAGGTTGAAGAACTTACAGGTCTAACTCATACCTTTAACACAGTTCTAAAAAATCTCTTTCTGATACATAATTTCCTTAATAATACAGTTCCTGTAAAGGTTAAGGAGATTATAGTTATTTTTCCACAGTGACTCATATCCTTAAACATGAAAGACACAGAGACAAACATGTTTCAGAATGACCTCTGTTGAAAGTATAATGAAAAACAAAATCCACCAACCAAGCTAGAAAACTTCCCACAAATGAAATTAGAGACAGAAAAGTATTTCTATTGTTAAATAAGCCTTAAATAAGACTTCGATATGCATCCGAGTATATGCTAAATGACTGCAAAGACAAAACAATCTCACACTTTTGTATAGTCATACAGATGTAACTGAAGAAATACAGTGTTTAAAGATAAACAATGACCAGTTCTCACATGAGAGGACTTGACATCACCATTATCACATGTAACTCGTTATAGATTCACCTTGGAGTTGGAGTAGTCAATTGTGCTTGCTGTCCATTCACATTAAACTTGTCATGTCTGTGCAACAGCTGGCAGGTACTTTCTCAACTTCCACTGAGGTTTCTATATAATGTATAGGCTCTTAGTCTCCCATAGAAACTGTGCAAGAGAACCATGATCTCCACATATGTATACATTTCGTCCAGAAAGACATTTCTGGGCCACAATGTAAACAACAGTCCTATGCAGATTTGCAAGTGATTCGTTCACATTTAAGGGAGAAAAAAAATAACTTGAAATCACAGAGGTTTTCTTATCTTCTTTTGAAGAAAGAGAGGAGGATTTTTAGCTTGAAAATTTAACGAATTCATTTATGAGTTCTAACAGTTTTTGTCACTCAGAGTTTTAGGGTGTATGACTAGGTAAGACTATGAATTCTACCAGCGGGAAATGTGGACCGCCTCATTTCCATTTGGATCCCTTGTGTTTGTTTCTCTTACCTCAATGTTCTGACTGGGAATTTCAATGTTACGCTAAATTAAGAAGGGGGTAAAAGTAGTACTCTTTTTTAGGTTGTAAACTTTGAGGATAAATAGACTCGCATGTTCTCAGACACCATGGCTGTCATGTTGTACACTGAAAGAAAGACGCTAAAGCAGTTTGTATATGTTCATTCTCAGTGCTATGAAGGAAAAGTTCAGGCTGTTTTACTTCAATAGACTAATGTAAGAGTATCTGAGTTGTAATTAGCCCTTGGCAAATGAAGATCCCAACGAGAATTAAGGTCAGGTAGATAAAATGAAGAAGTAATTTTAGGAGCAAGGAGTGGAAAGAGACAGAGACTGAAAGATTTTACTACAGTCCCTAGAGATACGATTTTGTTATAGGGAAGTGGCTCGTAATTCAGTGATGGCAAACCTATGCCTTGTGTGATATTTGTTTTTCTTCTAAAACTAAAGATGTTGAGGTTGTTTTTCTAAACTAAAATCTCAGTATTGAGGTCTAATTACAGTGCTGGCACTTCTCAGTACCTAAGTGGGTTTGGGCACTTGACTCTGAAAGATTCACCTGAGCAGTTCCATGGGCCTCATGTGTCATAATGCTGAAGTGTGGATTCCGGGACAAAGGGAGTGAACAGCAGGACAGTATCAGGAGAAATCTCTTGAGAGGCAGGAGGCGCCCCAGGAGAGGAATGCTGCCGAGGCTCTCTGTGCAGAGCTAGTCACACAGGAAAATCACATCACAGGTTACATTTGGTCGGATGTAATGACTATAGGACTGCAACTACGGCCACCTAGCTCGTGTTGAACTGGTAGAAAAACAAGGCACATAGCTTTGACATGGAGAAAACCAAAGGCATTCTTGGGCAGGGAAGGAGTGGGTAAGGCTGTTCTGTTCTGGTCATGCATCAGGACCAGCTAGTGCTAATTCCAGTATGATGTAGGACTGTTTCTCATCTCTGGGCAGGCTTACAGGCCTAGCTGTCATGTCTTCAGGTTGGGTCCTCATTTCTACCGACTCAGGTAGAAGTGGACGGCGGGCCTGCTTTGCCTCATCCCTTTTCTGACTTTATCTTGGCCCCGATCCCTTGCTAACTGCCTGTCATTCTCTGTCTACCTAATTTAGCTAGCTGCAATAATTTCAGTACCTAAATCCAGCCAAACCACAGACACAGCTATTTTGGTCCTTTATATCACATTAGGCAGTTCAAGATAAATTGTGATCCATAATTAAAAGAATAGTGTTCATTCTAGTCATGTAGATATTCAAATTTCCTTGAATCCTTGGTAGAGTTAGAATATTTTGGTAATGGCTTGACGATGAAATGCTTTAAACTCCATCTTCATAATGAACACTGTTTAAAACTATTTCGAGCATTCTTTTATTTATTTATATTTTGTGATTGGGAGAAGGTGATGGGAGAACATCATGGTCTTAAGTTGCATCGGATGGTACTTTTCTGTAATGTTATGTGACATCAATTTTTTTTTTTTCCCGGTACCAAGGATCGAACTCAGGACCTTGCGCTTGCCAGGCAAGCGCTTATGCCACTGAGCTATACCCCCAGCCCCCATGTGACATCAATTTTAAAGATTACTGAGGTTCCTCAGGTATGGTACCTCGTGCTTAAAATCCTGGAAGTCAGGGAGGCTGAGACAAGAAGACCGCAAATCCTAGTCTAGTCTAAGTAAGTGATGGGATGAGATAGACTCTGAAAAAAAAAGAAAAATTTAAAAAATGCTTCTTGTGTGGCTCAATCTGAAGGCTCTGGGTGGACTAGCAAGAATCACACACACACACACACATGCACAACAGAGCTGTTGGATTGTTTTGTCTCACAAAAGTAATTGTCCAATTAAAACTGTACCTCCTGTCTGAAGTTGACTAGTGCATAGATTTGTTACATTTTCCTTGTGTAAGAATCATTCCACCAGTTGGTTCAGAACAAAGGACTACAAGTAAGCTAGATTTCACCTCTATCTTTGCAAATTATATGTATCAAACAAAAAATTTAAAAAGGGTTGAATTGTACTACCTATTAACAAAAGACACAGTAGTTTACATAAAAGTAAAATATATGATCATCAAGTCAAGTGCCCAAACCCACTTAGGTACTGAAAAGTGCCAGCACTATAATTAGACCTCAATACTGAGGTCTAATTATATATGATATATATAAAATATATGATCATCAAAGCAAAACTTGTACCAGACAAAAATAATATTGTCAAAACAAAACTTGTTCCAGGTAAAAAGCAGATGAGGCAGGTCTTATTCAAAGCCATTGAAATAGAGGTGAGAGGGAAGAACTCAGTCTATGCTCAACTTCTCTTAAAGGAAGGAGGGAAGATTTCCTAGGAGCTGTGGTGAGCGGTGGGTCACAGGTTGTCAGTGTTTGCAGTTTGCTATTTCTGTCCATGTGTTCAGTACATAACGGGGAATTGGTGTATGTGCATAATATATGTTAATTCCTATTTTCATTCTTTTCCCATTTCCTTCCTCTTCCCTCCATCCATTTCTTGATATTTTTTCCCCGCAAAATGGTAAAGTAGACTTTCTTTTGTCTTTACGACAAGAGTAGTTTAACAGCTTGGAGGAAGGCCCTGGCAGTTAGGATCTTTCCTTTCCAAGGAAACATAGTTAGCTGTAACTTTCTTAGTAATTACATTTCAAACGAATTCCCAAATTCTTTTTCCTTTTTCTTTTTTTGAACCAGGGTTTCATTAGGTAGTTCAGAGTGGCTTTGAATTCACTAGGTAGCCCAGTCTGGGCTTGAACTCACAGTGATCCTCTTGCCTCAGCTTCCTAACTGCTGTGATTATAGGAATGCACCACCATGCCCTAAATTCTTCCACCTTTTGTGGGGTTTATTTTCTAGAATTGGTTTTTATTTCACAAAACAGGGTGATGTCACTTCGCAAATCAGGAAAGGAACAGCCCAGTGTGACCTTAGAAGATTCAGTCCAGCAAGGGGCCTGACCGAAACACTTTGCTCCTACCAAACCCTTTCGAAAATTCCATCACTAGGGGCCAAACCAAGACTCCCCCATGCATTGCTGCTTGTAAAACTAGCAAGAAACATTTGAAAAGGATTGCATCCCCATAGGAGAAAAGTGATAATGTACCAGCTTTCTAATGTAAATGCATAGGAACTGGGAGGTCTGGACGTAGAGGTCAGCACTAACTAAAGTTTTGTCAAGTGAAAAGACCTTTAAAGGGATCTTTCTGTATAGACAAGGAGTGCTTGTGACAATCTAACCACAGTCCTTCACATTGACACAAGTTTTCACACACACACACACACACACACACACACACACACACACACACAAGCTGAAGCATACTCACATGGCTATTGGTTCCACTACCTACATCTTACCAAAAAACATACAGGCCAGGCATAGTGGCCCACTCTTGTGATCATAGCACCTAGGAGGCTAAAACAGGAGGACCGTCACTACATGGAGGCCAGAGTAAGCTACATAGAGTTCAGAGCCAGTCATTCCACCTCAGAGAATTCAAAATGACACTTTTCCATTCTGCAAATGTCTTACCACTACTATACAAGTGGCATGCATTTTACATTTTAAATCTAAAATGACAAAATATGATGTTGAATGTTAAACTTTACTCAGATGTAGTATGACTGAACTTAATGTAAAAATATGACATTTGTCTAATGAACTGTGAATAATGATGCTTTATTATAATGCCTAATTTGTTTAGGTACATGCTTTGCCTAGTTATCCAATTATTCTGGCAAAATTACAAATGAAAAAAGTTGAATCTGGTAAATTAAGAAGGTCACTAAAGTAATTAAGATTGCTGAAGCATATTATTAGTACTTTAGAGGAAAACATAGTTGCAAAATGTACCTGTTTCCTGTGTTCAAGATCTTGTTCATATTATAGCATTTTATTGTCTCTGACTCCAGAAAAGCAATGAAAGCATAACAGACTCACCCAAAATTCTTGATTTCTCCATTCACTGAGAAAACTTATTTGCTAAAATCAAAATCTGACACAGAAATAATATATAGTAACTATTGGTTTAAAATTGATGTTTTAATTTAAAACATTACCAAAAATAGTTCATTTAATGTTATTTAAATGAGCAATATTAAAAACATTTTCTTGTGTTTTTGTTAGCTTAAATGTACATTCAATAGAAAGAGAAAAATCAAAAAGGAATGTACCACAAAAAGGAAGAAAAAGGAAAAGAAAAACGAAAGGAAAAGTAGCACACACCAGAAAAGAAACAATAAAAATGTACTTTAGTTAATGATCATGACATTCACTTTGTTTTGTTTACTAAGACCTGAATATATATTTCGGGAGTATGTAAGATCAAATGCTACTACTTAATTTCTTAATTTAAAATATCAACTGGTGCAACATTTGAAAGTAATTTGTATGTGAACTAAACTTGACCTTTAAATATTCACAAGTGTATAGGAATTATTTTTCTCTACAAGTGAATTGTTCAGAAAATAATATGGTTTATATCTTTGATCCCAAACAGGTTACAAATACAGATAAATTAATATCAGTATCATAAAAATCATTTACTCCTGTTTGTCCAAGATATACAGTAATACTTTGGTGATCAAATGCAATTTGTTCCAAATTTGTGTTCAGACACTGAAAAATTTTACATAAGAGATAATAGAAAACAAAATAATTGGTTCTGAGATCCAAAAATTATACATATAAATTCATTTTTCCAGAGCTGTAATTATACATGCAAATTCAAATTTTGCAATGATTTCTTTCTTTAACGCTATTGTGGGTCTTACATTTTTCCTCTTAGCTTTACTACTGGTATCACTAACTTTCTTCGGAGCTGTAGTTATATCTTGCAAAAGAAGTCTAAAAAAAAAAAAAAACCAAGCACAACGACAACTGTTTTAAAGCACCAGTACAAACACACCGTATGCTGTCTGAGCATTAACAGCTCTTGGACTAAAGCTCGCCCCTTTGTGTCTACACTGAGACACAACACATGGCTCACTCCTCACGTACACAGGTTTTGTTCAAGTTGGATTATTAGTTGAACTATGCAACAAAGTTGTGAACACCAAATTGTTTTCTAACTTTGTTGTTTGAATAGTAAAAATTTTGAGCTTGTAATTGTTGGACAGCCAAGGTATCACTGTACTCTCAAATAACCCAGCGTTCTGTAGGTTTCTACATACTCTCAAAATGTGTGAAAATACTTCAGTGTGTGTCCGTGTGTGTGCACATGTGCATGTGCGTATGTGCATGTGTGCATCGGTATACCAGGGCATGAATCCAGGGTCTTTAAACTACACCGCCAGCCCTCTCTTTCCCTCCTTCCTTCTGCCCCTCTGTCTTCCTGCTTTCTTTTTTTTCTTTTCTCTCTTTTGAAACAGGGTCCAGCTGAGTTGGTCTCACTCGTCGCAATCTATGTTCTGCCTCAGCCTCTCAGAGTGCTGGGGGTGTAGCTTTGTGCCACCATGCCTGACTTTGGTTTTTAAATTTTATTCTGTTAAACACAAGAAAATGGCTTTAATAATAAACTCACCAACACAAATTCCTTGTTATCTCAAAATTTAAACTGAGCTTCAAATACACTTAAAATTTTTGATCAAGGTGGCAGTCTACTTAAGGAGCATAACAATTAATTTTCAATTCTATGCTAGATCAAAAATAAGTATATCAATCAACATTTTTCTTTTTTTACATGAAAATTTCCGCTTTCTCTCATTTTGGTTTCATTTTTTGCCTAATTAATCATGGGGTCAACAGTAGGTCATATTCAGCAAATCCTTTTCAATTCTGCTGCATAAAAATGGGTGATGTTTTTCCAAAGATACACAAGACAGGAAACTTGTTCTTGAATCTCTCTGACTCTAACTGGATAACCATAAGGCAATGTGAGGACTGAACGCTTATGTAGCTTTTAAACATATACAATTTGGGAGGCGCTTTTTAAGAATAGTGTTGCAGAATACAAATTAAAAATATATGAAGGCATTTCTAAAAGTCTATACAACCGACTGGGTCTGCATATAAAGCTCTAGTCACACCGTGATACGTTGCTGCTGATAATGAGCGTGATGGTGGTGCTGAATACATGGTGCTGTGGGAATGCTACTGGTCAGAAAACTTGCTCATTCATAGAGAGTTACTGTCTCATTAAATGTTAGCAGCAGGAGCCTATTCTGCCAATGGTCGATAGAGACTTCATTAAAATACAGATTTGAGCTAAGGTTGGCAAGTGAGCAGTTCACTATCTTTTAAACAAAAGGAGCAACACAAACAAAGGTACAAAAAGGTGACAATATATGACCTGTCAATAAACTGCAATTATAGACAGAACGGCCACTTCATGAAGTAATAAGGAAAGCAGGAAAACCACGGGTTGACGTTAGACTGTTATCAATGGAAAAAGCCTCGATCCTTGTTTGCCACGGTAAGTAAAACTGCTGCCTCTTTTTAATCAGTGAGACACTTGAATCACATGCTGTAGTTCCCTTTTTAATAACTTCGATTAAAATTACATATCATTCACCATGGCTGCTGCTAACATAATGTACAAATCATATATTAACATCTCTATGATGAAGCACAGAGAAAATAAAAGCTATGAGTTAAATAGATGTCAATTCACATATTAAATATAGTACATGCAGCCAACATTATTTGTTAAGTGACTAGATATCATTAAATCAGTGTGAAAACATTTACATTGCCATTCAAGTTTCTCCAGTTTATATATGTACTTTCATTCGCTCTAGAGAAAACTGCCAGGCTAATGACATTTAGAGTGACGACAGAATCATCTGTCACCCTTCTCTATAATTCTCTCCGGGCCCTGGCAGACAAATACACTTTCACATGCTATAAAAAAATTACGTACCAAAAAAATATCAATGACATTTTCAATCTCATTAATTGATATTGGGTTATTCAGGGTTTTTATGTCTTCCTGATTCAATTTTGGCAATTTGTACCTTTCTAGGAATGTGTCCATTTCTTCTGTATTTTCTATCCTATGGGAATACAGATTTTCAAAGTAGGTATTAATGATCTTTTGTATTTCTTTTGGATCTGTAGTGACTTCCTCTT
>PVLD010009099.1:0-79282 GCA_004027595.1 Dinomys branickii | reverse complement strand
TTCATGAACAAAAATGAAGCTGCAAGGGAAACACTTCAAAGAATCAATAATTGGGACCTCATCCTACTGAAAAGTTTTTGTACATCTAAAGAAATCACCAGCAAAGTAAAAAGAAAACCCACAAATTGGGAAAAAATCCTAGCTGGATGTCCTTCAGACAAAGGTCTTCTATCTAGAACATACAAAGAATTAAAAAACATGTACCTGTCCAAATTCAAAGACCCAATTCAGAAATGGGCATCTGAGATGAATACACAATTCTCAGACAAAGAAATACAAATGGCAAATAAATATATGAGAAAATGTTCCACATCCTCAGTCATTCGAGAAATGCAAATTAAAACAACATCGAGATTTCATCTCACCCCAGTAAGACTCGCCAGTATGAAAAAATCATCCAATAACAGATGCTGGCGAGACTGTGGAGAAGTAGGGACTGTATTACACTGCTGGTGGGAATGCAGACTGGTGCAACCACTGTGGAGAGCGGTTTGGAGATTTCTCTGCAAACTAGGTCTAGAGGTTCCATTCAAACCAGCTATTCCTCTTCTGGGTATTTTCCCAGAAGATATGAAAACATCATATCACTCTGATATATGTGCGCCCATGTTTATAGCAGCGCAATTTGTAATAGCTAAAATGTGGAAGCAACCCAAGTGCCCATCCACAGAAGACTGGATTAAAAAATTGTGGCATTTTTATATAATGGAATATTATTCAGCTATAAAGAAAGACAGTTTTGGGGACTTTGTAGGCAAGTGGTCAAAACTGGAGTCCATACTCATAAGTGAAATAAGTCAGCGATACATGTGCAGGCATCGTATTATATCACTGGTGTAAGAACCCGAGCGTGGGAATATAAACTAAGAGACATGAAGGAAATCTGTTCTAAAACAAAGAACAGATGGGACGAGGGAAAGGAGAAAAGAAAGAGACAAAAATGTATGTATGCATATACGAATATACATATATGCCGGAGGGCTAACATGGTTCTACTATTGTATTATATCACTTAATGCTAAGGAATAATAGATGACGGGTTATTTGATCAATCTTGTATGTCTGTATGTGTTATCCTGAACACACACTTCGAAGATATCAATATGCAAAGCAGCAACTATTGGTGGTTTTTGTTGTTGTTGTTGTTGTTGTTTGCCTGTTTTGTTTTTTGTCTTTGGATGTTTGGTTTTTGTGTTTTTTCTGTTGTTGAGAGGATTAATTGTCTGACTAAATTTGCATGTCTGTGTATGGTTTCATATATTTACACTTTGAAGATACCAATGGATAAAGCAATAACCACTGTTGAGACCATGTCACCTTGTCTATAGATTAGTTGTGATTGTGCTATTTTTTATGCCAATTGGTGTCTGTTTGTTAATATGTTTTTGTACTTTTATTTAAAAAAAAATTCTACACATTTTCTTGTCTCTTCTAAACATTATTTTTCCTTCTGATTATTTTGTTACTCAAAAGTATAAAATACACTATTATTCTCATTACTTAATATTTAAAGCACTATATTTAAACATCTTTTATGAGCTTTAATTGGAATAATACCAGACACTGAGCAAGGTCTCTGAGAAATGTGTTATAGAGAAGTTTCTGATGTGTAAGTATTCCTAGCTCATTTTGGAATGGTCAATTTGTATTCAAATATCATGTATGCACTGCAGAAAGGATAGAGATCTACCTTTCTAAGTGACTCAGGTGTGCCAAGCAATTAGCATTTTATAATTATGTTTGAGGCAGACTAAAATTTGACCCTAGATCACTCTACCACCCTCTTCTTTCTACAGAAGGATATTACTTTTGGACTCATGCACTGTAAACTCACACAGTTAACTTTGACTATGTTGTTGGGGTTGACATGATTGATGATAAGAAGAATTGCTGTCATTTAGGGAAGACCTTGTATTCCTAGGAAATGTTAGGTGTATATTATGTCCTATACCATGTAGGAGCAGCCCTGTAAGATATAGACATAATACCACTTTACCGAAGAATGTATTAGAGGTAGTAAGTAAAACATCAAAAGTATTTTTTTATGCCTAGCGTCTAACTGGCTTAAAAAAATGAACAAATGAACTACATGAACGGTGAGTACCATGGCCAGATTTTAAATCTAGGTTTTTGTGAGTGTCAATTGTGTACTTTGCCCATGTGGATGTCTCCCATTTGGTTGTATTTGTCATTTGCTTGCCTCTGGTCACTCTGGGAAAACATGTCCCTGCCTGGTATACTGTGGTTGAATACTCCAAAGATGGTAATCACATTGTATTCCAGCCCATATATGCACCTATAAACTTACCACTTCCCCATCAAGATATATGGTCTAAGTTTTATTCCTTCAGTTGTGGGTGGCCTTTATGACCATTACAATACAGTGGAAGTAATATTATGTGACTTTTGAGATTAGATTACAAAAGACTTTCATTTTACCCTTTGCTGACTAGATCATTCATGATAGCCCTGCACTGGCATTTAAACCACTAGTACCACAACGATGCTAGGGATCCTCAAACAGCCCAAACCAACAGGCTGCCTCCAACTACACAAACAGCCACCATCTGAGTGCAATTGCAAGCCCTGGGCAACTGGAAGCTCTGGGCTAGAGCACTCCATCAGCATTGTCCCCCATTCCTTACCCACCCAAAACCGGTGAAGTTATTCTTTTAAGCCACAATGTAATAGTGAAGGGAACGGGTAGGTTATCAGGTCCAAGGCCTGCTGCTCCCTGTACAAGAGACCAATTAGGGTACAAAACAAAGTGTTGAGGCAGCAAAGGTAGCTGGCTGTTCAAGAAGATGGAGGACTCTTGCCACAAGAGCCACCTTGCTGGGAAGCTAACTGAAGGGTGACTTAAATAGGTAATTGATGTGCATCCCAGATTGGTGGGCACCTCTCACATCTGGTGGGTCAGCGGACATACATGTGAATTTAGCATATACTAGAATCTTTGCTGTTCTGAAAATCTCAGGAATAGATATCACTGTCTCATCAAGCTAGTATTGTTACTGATTTGTTTTGCCACATGTGGTTCTTGACATATTACACAATGGACAGGCCAGGAGGAGGTGCTCTGAGGCTCTTCTGCTGATTGCCGAACTCATCGTAATGAAGAGAACATCCTTATGCTGGACTTCAGGTTATGGAAAGGTTGTCAAACTGGCTTTGGCAAACAAATGTGGCCTATCGCCCCCTTTATAAATAAAACTTTGTTGCTAGTCTCATTCATTTGTTCACATATTTTCTGCTTGCCTCAGGTAGACTTGGGTAGTTTCACCAGAAATTCCTGTTGAATTCCCTTTGACTTGTAAATCTACCTTTTCCAGAACTACAGATCCTGCATGCTTCATAATGAAACACTGTGGAGCATTTTCAAGAGTTTAAGAGCCTCCTGGGCTGGGGATATAGCTCAGCGATTCAAGCACCTGCCTGGAAATCACAAGGTCCTGAGTTCAATTCTTAGTACCAATAAACAAAACAAAACAAGAGCCTTCTGCAAATTCCAGTTCTCCTTCTTTCCATATCCTACCTTCTATGCACGTAACAGAATCTGGTGCTTGAATCTTACTCCACTCACTTATTGTGATGGAATGTTTTCCAAATGGCATCTTTGGGACTATGCACTTGGGAAGACCCCACCCACACTTATCTCCATGCTGTTAGCATGGCTATTTTTCCAGTAGGACATTAAGAAATGTAATGCACACAAGAACTTGAGAAATTATTTCAGTCTGTCTGTCTACTGTACTCTTTTTCTACTGGGACTCTCTCTGCTACTACCTGCCCCAGCCCAGGCTCTCTCCAGTTGGATTAGAGACCATAACCCAGGTGTAATAAGCTTTCCAAAGTTTACATATCCCTGAGAACTCAGACACATTAATGAGGATATCTTAGAACAGCCAGATGCAGCTAAGAATCATTCATGGTACCTATGCATATTGCTTGTCTGCAGCCACTGACTTTTAGAATTGTTTAATATACAACAGCCGATAACTCATGTTATCTAAAGTTACTTTTGCAGGGGGTACTGGGAATCATAAAGAGTTACTTTTAATAAGCCTTACCTCTGCTTCTTTACAAAACTTGGAGAAAATTTGGGATGATCACTAACTTTAAAAAGAAATATAGGTTAAATATGAATATAGGTCAAAAATCATTTAAATTCTTTAATAATATGCTCTTTATTAATGAAAAAGAGAAAGTAAGACTTAGGAATTAGGCCAGAAGATAGATGATGTTTTATATCCCTAATATTTTCAGTTTTATTGCTAATTAACAAAATCTTGAAAGGGAATGGGTGTAGTTCTGACCTGGGATGGCCTACTTAGGCACCTCTGGGTCTCAAAAGACATATAACTGTACAATGAAGAGGTGCGAAATGGTGGGGATGTTTTGATTAAATGAGTTGAGGAAAAGCACTGTTATAATAGAACTTTAAGGAGGAGGCAATTTAAAAATTTCTTGAGTTCACTTAGTCAACAATAGACAGTTAACATTAGAAACTAGGACAACCTAATGCATCTAGTGGGCTGGTGAAGTGTTCTCTTCTCGCTGCCACATTTTCTTTACCCTTCAGAAAAAGATATTTATATACGCTCAGTTAGCACAAGCTTGAATAAAATAACCTTCCAGCAATTTACATTTTCTAGTGTTTCATTTCCCAGTAGTAATGCCAAAAAATGTAGATAAAAACATTATGTATAGCTTCCTCCTGCTTTAGTGCTGGGCAGGATTCCATGGGAGGCATTCTTACAGTCTAACAATAAGTGCTTTTGGTGCGCCAAATTATACTGTACAATCACAGGATAATTTAGAAGAAAAAGTAAAGGTCAGTCATTTAATGCTGCTTTGAATGACCTTTTTACTCCCAGCTCTTTGTAAAAGCATCTGTCTTTGCAAGTTTAGACGCATCTTTCAAGGAACTCTTACAATTCCCTCCAGGTGTGTTTCCACTTTGAAAGGAACCCCATGGGGGAATGGATTTCTGCTGAAACGTTAGTAGGAAAGCAAAATCCACGATGCTCTCCTGAGACAGTCTGTGGAAATTGGAAAGGCCAAGTATGACAGCCAGCAGCTCCATTCTAATGTGAGCGCTGAGCATCCGGGTACTTACTTTGATTTTAGAAGTCCAGCGAGAACTTCTCCCTCTTCAGGAAGGATGTGGGGTCTGCGAAAGGTCAGGCCTTTATGAGCTTTTGGTTCGTAATGTACTTAACTGGTCATTATGCTTGTGTTATTAGATGACCTTGTGCAGGAAAATAAAACCTCCTCTTTAACCCAAATTCTAAGGTCATGTGGAGTAAACATACCATCCTGTAACAGTGGCTGGAAAAAGTGGTTTTGCCGTGGTGAATGTTTAACAATTGTTATTTACATTAAATAAATCACTTGTATTATTGCATTTCAGGGGTGGACCTGTGGATTGATACTTTTAATAATGTAATTTTACTGCAGGGATGTCTCAATTCAACTCAGCTAATGCTTTTGAACACTCATCGTGCCTAAGCCCAGCCCAAAGCAAGCCACCAAGGATGATGGGATGACTTCGAAGGCGCCTCTCTCAGTGTACCCCTTCACAGCTAAATTTCTACATTACTTGGCACTACTTCCCAGTGTTAAGTAATATTAAGTTCACTCCCTTTCCTGTTAGCTTTGTGGTCTTTTCTTGCTTTTGTGAAGGTCATCAGACATCTCTCCATTCCATATACAAAGGACACAGTCCTGCCCTCCACTTAGTCTGTTTTTCAGCGGCATTTGAGGTTAATGAAGTCTGCATGCCCTTTCATCTCAGTCTCCTTTTCTGGCTCTTCCTCCTCATTGCCTGGGGCCATCGAACTAGAGTTCAGGGCCAGGGTGGCTTCCTTCTCCTCTTGTGCTTTTCCCTGGGTGGTCACACAGACTCCATCGCTATCACTGCAAGGCTTCTATCTCTACCCCTGAACTCACTCCTCAGTTTGTATTTGGGGACTCATTTGTATTTATTCTTCCTTTCAGGAAATATGAAGGAAATAGTAGATCTCCCCATGGATGTTAAATCAAAAAGTCAAGAGCTTTCTGGTGATCTTCATAAAACACTCATAAATTACTGAAAGTAGCAGGAGTAGAAGGAGGTTGACTCTGGGAAGCCATACATGATTTAGCAAAGTTGGGGTAGCAAATCTTTCTTTTCATTGTAGGTTGCGCTCTTTCTAGTGTTTCTTAGGTGTTCTTTATGGAGCATATCACCAAAATCAACAGGATGGTGGTTAAAATGGTACTTTCCAGAGTCTCTAAATGAGACTAATGGAATTGAAACTATCAGGGTTTATTGTTTTATATCATAGACTTCAGGAAATGTTGTTAGCTGTAAATTTACTTTGAAATATTACTTGGTCCTTATTCCCTTGGTTTGGGGGTTTGGTCATTGCTCTTTTCCTGCATTTATTGTATCTAGTCTTCACTTTGGTGTCTGCTTTTGTCACTGAATCAGCAGCTATTTGTTCGCTGGTAGCTATATTATTTTCTTGGTTCTTGTGTTGATTTAAAGTGTTCAGGTTCTATTCAGATGGAACTATGACCAGAATCTGAGATAGTTTTGCTTTTTTATTTTTGCAGGTTTAAAAATAGACTTTGTTTTACAGAATTGAAGGTTCATGGCTAATTGAGAGAGAGTGTGCTGCTCCTCTGCTCCACACACGCATGGACTCTCCATGGCCAACAGGTTTCAATATTTCTTTTCTGCTTGGCATAGGTTTCATATTTTATCATGCATACTGTACTTTTAGAGACTCTATTCCTTTCTAAATGAGTGTAGTTTTTCTCATTAGATGTATTAAAATTATTGAAAAGTATGTTAAAATCCTTATTATAAGGGAGTAGGATTTTTTTCAAAGTCACCTTACATTTTCAACAGATTTTGCTTTAATATATTTCACTATTATATTCTTGAGTGTAAAAAGACTCATGGCTATTATATCTTTTTTAGGGACTGTACCTTTCATGATTATAAAATATTCTTCTTTGTCCTTTTTAAAATGGTTTTCACCTCAAAAACTACATTCAACGCTACTGCTGCACCTGTTTTCTTTTCTTTTTTCTTTTGACTTTTCATTAGTATGAAAGTATTTAACTGTCTGTTCAGTTCAACCTTTATGTGGCAGTTCGCTTTTAATGGATCCGTTATAATAACTACACAAGTGGATAGTAATTCACAGAATCAGCGAATTTGAGTTATTTAAACTATAGGGTTTCATTTTTCTTCAAAACATTGATGGAGTTATTTTATTTTCATCAAATGATGTTTTTAGCTGATCTTTCTTAATGGCTCTTATTTCTTTCTATTCTAGTACTGGTCTGGGGCTAATGTGTTTTATTTAGTTTTTCTCCTATATTATTTGTAATATATTGTATGAACTACCCATATATTTAAAACTAAATAATGAATTAAGAACTAACCTTTGTCCTTATAAAAGACATATTTGGGGTTTTGTACTTAAATATCTTCTAGTAACTTTCTATCCACCAAATGGGTACAAGATTTTTTTTTTGTTTTACTCTTATTCTAATTTTAGCCATCTTTATTTTATGTTCATCATAGTACTCCTTTTGCTTAAAAACCTAATCTTGTTTGAGCAATGTAATACCTCTGTTAATTAAATGTATACTTTAGAATTCTCCTTAATTCTCTTAGTTTTCTCCCAGACCCCATTAGTAGGGCCTGTTTCATGCATTTGCTGAGCTATGGCCAGCCTTCCACTTGAGCTTTGGGCCTTGCCAGGTTCGGGGACCTTCCCTGGTTGAGAGGCACAGCAAAGTGTAATCCCAACCTAGAGGGATAGTCATGTACACAAAGGCACTGGGACACAGCAGCCCGGAGCTGGGGCTCCAGGACTGAAGTGTGGGGGTTCCCAGAGAGAAAGTGCTTAGGATGACACGTTCAGGTCCTCATGGGGGTCCACTACTATATACTAGTTTGGCAGTGTTTTTATCAAGATATAATCACTATACCTTACAAATAACCCCTTTTGCAGTGCCCAATTAAAATATTTTTAATGTACTTACTAATGGAGTTGTATAAACATTGCCACAATGAAATAAAAATTCTGTACTTTATAATCATCTTCCCAATATCCCAAGCCAGGGCTACCACTAATTTTATCTTTATGGATGTGTTTACTCTGATCATTGCTTATTGTTCTTTTAATATAAATGCACTCAGGTTATAAGTAGTTTTTTGTGATTTATGTCTTTCTCTTGGTGTAGTTTTTCAAGGTTTGTACAAATTGTAGCATGAATTATTACTTTATTTTTGTTTATTCATGAACGATTTCCTCTTGTCTGGACATAGCCCACTTTGTTAACCCATCCATCAGGTGATGGGCGCTTGCTGCACTGCTTTTATCTTTTGGATGTTATGGATAAAGTTACTATACAGTTCCTGCGCGAGTTCTCAGTGAACTTGCTTTCACCTCTTTCACGAGGACCTGAGGAACTAGTGAATGGTTTTCCACACTGGCTGTGTGGTTTCATACTCCAGAAGCAGCACATGACGGTTGCAGTTCCTTTACCTTCTCACCAGCTTTAGTTACTGAGATTTTACTTATACAGCATCCCATTGGGTTTGAGTTTTGAAAAATGGAAAAGACATCTAGAGATGAAGGGAGTGGGGAGGGAGACGAAGGGAGAGGAAAAAGAACTATGGTGTATTATGTACATGTACCAATGATATGTAAAATCACTATGGACTACTAAATTGTAGTAATAAAAATTTAAAAATTAAATGAGTAAAACAAAAGTTTATTCTTATTCAGATACAGCAAGGCCTACAGGAGGCGACTATTGCCTTGATAGTTTGCTAGTCACAATCCCTAAGCGGAGGGTCATGCAGACCACATCGGGCCATGTGAGGAGCACCAGGGAAGGGAGAACTCACAAAGGGCATAGAAAGGAAACTGTGTTTGTAGTTTCTGTGAGCGAGGCAACCTAGAGTAAGCTGATCTGTGACTGGGTAGTATGATAACGTTTCAACAGTCCCCTCTACAAGGTATAGGGGTTTCCTCTAGAGGTCTGGTATTTTGCTCCAAAATAATTAAGGCAGAGGAAAATTGAGACCCAGAATGCAGGAGAGGTGGCTGGGAGTGTGGGCTCCAGCTGGATAGGAGTACTTGCAGGGGATCACCAGCTATCACTAGTAATTAACTCACAAACAAGATGCAGTTTGTCCCAGGTCAGTAAGCATTTAAATATCAGGGCATTAGGAATACCTACTATAAAAATATATGGTTAATATGGAGCTAAATGAAACTTGATGTGGTTTTGATTTGCATGTCCCTGGCTGTATGGACTTTTTAACTCCATGCAATTTGACTGAATGTCTTCTAAATGTCAGATGTTGTTGTAAATACAAGGGTGTTACAGTTTATATCTGGATGTCCTCCCAATGCCCCAGGCGCTCATAAGCGGGGCTTTGGGAAGGTGATTGGATCAAGGGAATGTGAGACTCATCAGTGGATTAGTCCTGATGAGTTAGAAAATGTGGTGCCGGTAGGAGAAGGCTAGTGGGAAAGGACAGGTCAGTGGAGGGGTCTGACCTGCAAGGGTCTACCTCTCATCCTTGTCCCTTGAGCTCTCTCTCTTCTTTGCTGGCTGTCATGAGCTGTTTCTCATGAACAGTGCCTGTCTGCCCTGCCACCCCACCTTGGAGCCAGCTGATTATGGACTGGAACCTCTACAAACTGTGAGCCAAAGTAAACCTTTCCTCCTTACAGCTGTGGCTGTTGGGCATATTGTCTTACCAATGAGAAGTTAACTGAGACAAATGGATACAGCAGTGTCTCATTCCTTTTTGGACTGCTGCTACAATATACCATAAACTGCATGTCTTGTAAACAACAGATGATTATTTCTCACAGATATGGAGGATTTAAGTCTACAATTACTAACAAGATTGGTGTCTGATGAGGGTCCACTTTCTGGTCCATAAATTGTGCCTTATCACTGTCATGACATAGTGGCAGGGGAATAAGTGCCCTAAGGTGTTATTTATAAGGACACTAACCCTTTTCCCGAAGGTTCTTCCCATAAAGCTCTATCTTCTTCCTTATAACATCCCCTAGAGGATGAAATTTCCCGAGATGGATTTGGAATTACGGGAACATTCAGACCATAATATGTGGTGACCCAAGGGAGACCCCTACACTCATGACACCTCCAAACTTGATGGATTATATACTCAGTAAAGAAATTTTTAATGCTAAATTTTGTAATGAAGTCATAGTGATCTGAGCAGGCATGATAAGTGTTTTCTCTATGGGAGAATCTCGGAGGAGATGACCCTTAGTAGAGGGGGATTATAAGGGAAATTAGCTGTATGAATAACTGAGACAAGGGAATTCCAGGTCAAGGGGCAGGGAGCTCAGTGGCCCTCAGCTTGCACAATCTTGGCAAGTTCATTGAACAGAAGGCAAAAGAATGTGGTGGCAGCTTGGGGAACATGGAGGAGAATGATGCACGGTGAACACAGAGTTAGCCGTGAATCTGCAGTACATTGTGAAGATAGTGTCCAGTGCTAGTGTGTTAGAGAACATGAGCCAAATAACACAAATTTAAGATAACACAAGAGTCAACATTTAATTGTCTTCTACTTGTGAGGGCCAGAAATCCACACTCAAAGGTGTTGGCATGGCTGTGCTGCCCCTGAGTGAAGGAGAATGAACTCTTGCTTCTTCCTAGCATTGGATTTACCAGAAGCCTTTGACACATAGGTGCGTGGCTGCAAATGGCTTTCTCTCAACTAGTTTTGTCATTGCATCTCTGTCTTCTTACAAGAACATCAGTCATGCTGGGTTACTGGTCTGCAATTATCATAACTTAGCTAATTACAACCACAGCATCACTATTTCCAAGGAAGTTCACCTTAAGTTAAGGTACTAGAGATGAGGATGTCAGCATATATTTCGGGGGAAGGGCATAATTCAACCCAAAACAGGGAGATTGCTAATCTATGTAATAATTCCCACAATATTAACTTTGTAGAGCTTGCTGATTAAAATGATGTGGAGGGATAAGTGGAGAAAAGAGGCTGAGAAACATTCCTGGTTTTCTGGTTTTAACAGCTGGATCATTTGTGTGGCCTTTTAGTAAGACAGAGAGGACTAAGGATGTTTGATGGTGCAACAACAGCGGACAGTTTCATTTCTCACATGGTCAGTTTAAATATCTGTTTGAATAAAGTCATCGGAATTTCACATCTGATTCACAGATGCATATCCCAGGATGGAGATGTGCTCTTGTGTTTCTTGGCACTTCAGTAGGTGTTTCAAGCTAGCAGAACACAGAAGGTAAACAAGAGAATATAGTCGGTGGGTTGAATCTTAATCATATCAATATTAGAGGAGAAATGTTAAACTATTAAAGTGGGGAGAGAAATTAATTGCTGCAAAGTACCTAGAGAGTGTAGAGTCATCTGTAACAAGAAGAAAGAGAGAATGCCATGTCCACACACACTCTGGTCAACAATTCAAAAGGGACTTGAAGGGAGTAAGGCAATAATTTTTCATCTGTGTTCAGTGATGCTCCAGGTATATGACAAGGAATGTACTTCCAGACATTCAATATCAGTTAATGAACTAGTCAAGTAAAATGAAATTTTAAATAATTTTATGTATGTTGCTTTTGTTTTTTGTCTGGAGATGAGACTGTTGTTATAAAAAGACAAGCAGAATTCACAAGTATGAAGTTCAGGCTTTTCCTCATTTAACGACTGAGTTCCATTCTTGCAACTAGGTGGTTGAATGAATTGGTTGCTAAATGAGGAATTGTATGTAATATGCACAGTACAATATTGAGAGTGAAGAAATGGTCAAAGGAACCTGCAGCTTGGTTACTTTGCCTTTATTTGCATAACTCTTTCGTGCAGTACTGTAATGTATAACAGAACATAGAAAACACTACAGTATTGCACTGTGCAGTGCCATCAGCAAAACTTTACATTACTTTACTATAGAAGAAGCTCTATAAGGCCATAGTATGGCTTACATTTCTGTATCATTATTCTCCATTCAAGTTGTAATTCTAAGTGGTGAGTTGTAAGTTTCAGTAGCCATTAAGAAAGTGGTTTGTGAGGACTTCTGGTAAGATGGTGACCAGGTAAGCAGCAGAGAAAGATCCTCCTGGAGGATCGCCACCCAGATACTAGAATAGAGCAACATGAGAAAGACAAGAAGGAAAGAAATGGGTGCCCTGGTGCCATGGACCCAGGAAAGATCTGAAACAGGGATTGAAGCCCTCAGAAATAACAAACAAGACCTCTCCTGGAGAAAAAAGACACAATGGGGTAGTGAGAGGAAGAGGAGGTGGAAAAGAAAGGAACCACCGCCCCATACACACCCCCAGCCGCTCCCTCATTCCGGCGCTCGCAGCTTCAGCCCCAGAAGCCCCTGCCTGCAGAGACCTACGGACTCAGTCAGGGGAGAGCAGAGTCCTGAGAGCTGGTCCATAACCGGAGAGGAGAAAGTGCAGCTCGGAAGGGAAGCAGCGATGGTCGATGGTCGGAAGGTGTGGTCAAATCCACAGTGAGGCTGTGAAGATATGACAGCCACAGAAGCAAAATCCCCACTCTGCAGAAACCTTTCTACTCAGTGTCCTGAGGCAGGGCGGAGACAATGCAACCAGTGAGCAGCCCACCACATCCAGCTCTACACATGCCCGGAGGATATGACCTCATACCTCTCCAGTGTGTGAGCAAATACATGCAGAGAGTAGCAGAGAGGAGTGGAAGCGACCCCGGCACCACAGTAATTCCCAGGGATCCAGCCATAAAACAATTGGGAGCTGGAGCTCAGCAATAAGAGCTGCAGACGGAGGTGGGACACATGGCCACATGCCCTTCTCACTCCAGTACCACGCAGGAAGCACGAGTTGAGTTACCGGGCTTCAGCTCCCACCCTGAACTCCCTCTCTGAGCAACGTGAGACTCAGCGGCCATTCACCATATGTTTCTGACAACAACGGGCTGAGTCCACAGACTTCAGGACTCACCCTAAACTACTAATATGAGCACCAAGAGAGTCTTCACACTGCTTGCATATATGAACCTTGTAAGAGCCTACAGCATCAAACTACATGAAAAGCAGTAGTCCTGGAGCCTGAGAGACAACAACATACTCTACACAGCAGACCTGAGAAAATCCTCCAGTTCTCTCCTTGAACTAA
Organism: Dinomys branickii; assembly: GCA_004027595.1. Classification (NCBI taxonomy): domain Eukaryota; kingdom Metazoa; phylum Chordata; class Mammalia; order Rodentia; family Dinomyidae; genus Dinomys; species Dinomys branickii. The sequence goes on along the minus strand of PVLD010009099.1, from coordinate 66,085 downwards.
TAACTAAACTTAGTACACACCCTGGACTACCTCAGTGAGCACAGGTGGTGGAAACCTCACGCCACTTGTGCCCAGCAGTGTAAGTGCGCCCAATGCCCAGCCACAAGGGGCAGAGAATGGCAACACTGGAGATTAAGAGGTGGGAGGAGGCGAAGTCATGGAATTAAGGTGCAGACCCGCTTCTCTAATTGGGTGGGAATAGTCTCCAAAGAGTCAGAGGACACCTACCTACACAGGGGACACCAGGGGCTCTGGCGCGGAGCTTGGTGGCCTGTGGGGGGAGAGGCTGCCCAGTCTGCCCAATCCCCAAAAGTGGCGGCCACAACAGGGCGGAGCCAAGTGGTACACCTGGTCCCGGGGAGAGGCGTTTCCTGGAGCAGAGCCAGGCGGTACACCTGGCCCTCTGTGAAAGCAGCCCTGAAGACTCGCCTGAGCTTCTGGACATGTACGTGCTTTATCGAGTTAACCCTGCCTACTTGACCGAACACCCTATGGCTGAGAGGGCTTGTCAATTATAGTCTTTGAGGATGTGTACTTCTCCAACTCCCGCCTTAGCATTTTGTGAACACCCATGTGTTTCACACAGCATAATTCAAAGCATCCAAGTCTCTTCCCAATGGGAGAGCACCAGGGAGTAAATAAACCAAAAAGTACAGTTATTACCAATGGGAAGATGACTGAAAGGGTGGTAGAAAAATGGAGATGAGATGGAGAAAATTGATAAATTGAATGAGCCATCATTTGTGTACCTGAGTAACAAAGACTAAGATAACAGTATATAATACAGCATCTAGTGTCAACTTCCTACTACTTTCTCTGTAATTTGCTATTTCCTTAACTGTCTTTGTGTTAACAAATGTAAAGATAACATTATGTAATACAGCATCCATTGTTAATTCCCACTATCCTCTCTATAATTTAGTATTTCCTTTATTGTATCTGCTTTAACAAATGCAGAGATAATGTTATGTAATGCAACATCCAGTGCCAATTCCCTACTATCTTCTCCATAATCGGGTATTTTCTGTATTGGTTTTTGTGATATTCTGGTTTACATATCTCCATTCTTTTATCTTAAAAATAAATAAAATTAAGAAAGTAGTTTGTTAAACAAGAAATATCTGCATAACTAACTACACATTCTTTATGGGAAAATATAAATAAATAAGTTTATATATGTATATTATATGTATACTCTGTGCATGGTGTTTATAACTATTTTGGCTACCAGTGTACTCTGTTAAGGAAATAAGCAAATAAAAATATCCAGCAAAGGATCTATACTCTGAATATGTGAAAAACTCCAAGAACTCAATAAAAATTATACAAATAGATAACAAATAAGCAAAAGATATTAGTACTAATGTGGCTAGTAAGCATTTAAACATCATCAAAACAGAACCGTAAAGAATCTTTATAGATGAATACAATTTTAAAATGCATAACCAGTAATAATTAAATAAGAACCAATATGAGCAGAGCCTCAAACATGAAATGAAAATGTATGTTTTGACAATGTAGTTCTATCATGTTTTTCAAATAATGAGTACAATCAGGAAGTTTAAATTCTGGGGTAAAACAATAAAATTCTTGGCAATGAGTACAGTGAGGGCTCTTGGGTGGCACAGTGACACTGGGCAATGATTAGTTTACAAATTGGATCTAGGTCTCATCATAAGGGAAAACAAACTTATACAAACTGTGCCAGTCAAAAATAGTTCCATGGAAGTTAGTCAGCATTTATATCTATGTGACTGTCTTAAGTACTTTTCTCTCTTTGCTCAGATAAAACACTTCATAGTAAAACAGGGAAAGATTTATTTAGTTCACAATTTGTCGAGGTATTAATCCATAATCAGCTAGCTCCAACCCAGAGTCACACATGGCAGAGAGGCAGATATTCATGGGAGCAGAAGATGGCAAAAGGAATGGGAGAGAATGAGACACACCTCTGTTTATACCTTATATTGCATCCAGTCTACCAGGAGTGGGGTGGTGCCAATCCCATCAGTAGACTGATCCAGCAACCACCCACCCTTAATCCCAGCACCCTCAAACCCAGCACTGAACTACAAATCAATCACACTCTACATTCAGCCTCCTCTGAGAAAAACTTAGGACAGCATGAGGTTTTGGGGGGGACATCTAGACACAAACCATAACACCCTACCTTGTTACCCCCCCAAAGATGCATGGATAGCCCTTTATACAAAAGACATTTAGTCCATCTCTAAGAGTTGCCAAAGTCCTAAGGGTTTAAGCATTGCTGAAATGTTGAAGTCAAAAGTCTTCTCTGAGGTTTAAGGCACTCTTAGCAGTGAGCCCCTATACAAATGAAAAGAATGTTAAGCACTTCCAACATTCATTAGCATAAGATAAACATTTCCATTCTAAAAATTACAAACAGGGTGATGCAAAGGAATGAGACCAAAGCAAGTCCAAAATCCAGCAAAGCAAACATTAAGTTATGTGGTTCCATGTGCAGCATCTGAGGCAATCTGTAGCAAGATATGAGCTCCAAAAGGCCTGTGTGGCTCCATGCCTGTGGCACCTGTGGGTGTAGCTCTCATTGCTATTTTGTTACCTCCTTGCAGTTCTCCTCAAACAATCAGTGTTCTTGGCTTCTCCAAACTTCTAGTGTCTCCACTGGACCTTTGGTTTCACACACAGCTACAAAGAGTATCCTCTCAAGGTCCCACTGCCTGGCCTGTCAGGCCTTCTTCTGAAATTTGTATGGAAGCCTTCCTAACCCCACAACTTTCACTCTGCATATACATAAAGGCAGTACCACATGGATGGTAACAAGGCTTGCTGCCAGCTGGAGCAGTAGCCAGGATTCCTTCTCTCTTGGCTGTAGCAGTCAAGTGCCTTGGTCACTGAGCACTCTGAATCCAATTAAAAGTAACAAATTCTCTAGATCATGGCCATTTTGGCACATGGTGCTCTTGAGCTTTCTTCTCAAAGCAAAGTCTTTCATTTTTGCAATTTTCAGGCTGTAAAGGATGGAGTCCCACTGCTTCTTGTGATTCCCTCAGGCCATCTTTGTATTTTTCTGTTATTCTCAGCAATCAAGATCTCCTCTGCTCTAGCTTTGCAGTCCACAGCTATACTGGAGCTTCCTTTCTGGCCAAACACAAGCTTTTAAATCAATCTGCTGGGATCTTTGCTTTTAATTGTCAACATAGATCTTACTAAAAGTATCCTAACAGTACCTATGTCATTGGCTCAACATTATATTTCCATGAAATTTTTTCTGCAAGATTAATTAGTCTACCCTCATTAATCTCAGCCTCAGGCAAAGTCTCTGGACATGAGAAAAATGCAGACAAACTTTCTAACAAGCCATAACACATCACCTGGTGTCCAGCAACCAATACAGGCCTTCTTCCCAGCAAAAATCTTCTGAGCCAGGATTTATTTCAGCCTTGTGATGTTCTGATCTCTGACCAGATGTCCCATACAGTATAGCCTCAGGCTTTCAAGTACTACTTTTTTGATGGGCATTTCTGAACCTTTCCAAACTCCTCCCGTAAAGCTGGTTCCAAAGGATCCTGAACCACATGGTCAGGTATAGTCACAGTAACAACCCCACTCCTAATACAAAATTCTGTCTTAGGTATTTTTTGGTCATTCCTGAGACAAAACACTTGACTCCTAAAGTTAAAGGTTGATTTATTTAGCTCATAGTTTGTAGATGTTTCAGTCCATAATTGGCTGACTTTAAGGCAGGTGGCATATGGTAGAGGGGCAACAGTTCATGGTGGCTGAAGACAGCAAAGTAACAACAGAGAGTGAGAGAAACCTCTTTATGTCCCTTATATTATATCAAGTCTACTGGGATTAGGAAGATGCCAATCCAATCAGTGGGCTGGTCCAGCAATTACTCACCTTGAATCCCAGCACCCTTAATACAAACACTATGAATCAATCACACACTCTAGATTCAGGTACCTCCACAACATCCTATAATGGCATGAGGCTTTGGAGGAACATCTAGACACAAACCATAGCAGTTACTTTTTTATATTATTAGCTCTTTATATCTCTCAGGACTTTGCCACAGAAGTGGCAACTACATTCAGCAAATATACATGTAGTTGGGTATTTTTTGGAAACCATCTAAACTATATTCAATCAAAAAGGAACTGTGAGATGAATATATATATATATATATATATATATATATATATAAAAATCTTTTAGTTGCAATCTGTTCCTATATCCACTCTGGATTTCCCTAGCAGAGTCAGTCCTGATGTCAAAATGACTTGGGAAATTTCTCCTTGTCTCTATCCCTTTCTCCCTCATCTTAAATATTTCAAGCACCAGAGCAACATATTAGGCTATTGATAAATACTTTGTCTTGTAGAAACTGAGAATATTTAAATTTCACAAATTGTCTTAAAAGGCAATGTCTGTTTTCAAATAGGCAATTAATCTTTTTTATATTTTTGTTAATGCAGTAACTGCTGAGATCTTTCTTAATGCAGTAATGCTGTTTTAATGTTTAATGTTGCTGATAAATTATTTCAAACTTTGCAAGAACACGTAACATGTGAAGCTTTCTAAAATATATAGAAGAGAGCATCTGACTTTACTTTTTAATGTTATTATAACTTTCATACAGCTATAGTAAGAATTACCCCCCAAAAAATAATCCTCAAAATTTTACGGATCAATTTCCTTTTTGGGTAAGATAGAATAATCTAAGTAAAACAAGCTGAACTCAATATGAACATACTATGGCCAAGTATGGTTTATGTCAGCACAGCAAATAAAGCTTAATAGTAGGAGAGTGACAGATCAGATGAATATACCAAGTAGCTACTAATAATAGCAACTGCTACCTGATCTTTCTGTGGGACAATATTTTTCACAATATATGATGATGTTAGGTTATCCTTAGTGTAATTCCTTTTAGCATAAGAAGTTAAGTCATTCACAGATCAGACATTAAATGGTGGAGGGGGGAAAAGAACCAAAACTGCCTTAGTCTCCAGTGTTCATGACTTTCATATTGAAAACACATGTAATCCTTTTTGTAACTTTAACCTCAGTGTAACTCTTAACCTATAAAATTCCTAGTAGTAATGAACATATATCAAGCATGATGAGCACAATTAATTCATGCATCAACCTCAAAATGAATGAAGAGTAAAATCATTGTAATTAAAATAAAGAACAAAAAAGTGAATTGTTATCATAAGTTTAGTTAAACATTGGCCTAGAAATTCCATTTACTTAACTAAAACATGAAAGGATAATTTTTAAAAACATCCATAATATATTTAGCTAAAATCCTAGATAGAAATAAATTTTGATATATTAATTTGTAAAAGTGTAAAATTCAAACACACACCTATTTGACATAAGAGTGTGGAGATTCACCACATCCCCATCCCCCATGCCTAAATGTGATTGTACCTGCTTGTGAACAGTGCAGGCCACATAGAGGAGAATTTTTCAATTTAAATAGTGAGTCTGGCTGAGGCTGTGTACAAGTCTTCACGATAGCAAGCAGATGACATATTGGGCTAGCACTGCGCCCTGCCAGTGGTGATAGTTGAGCCCAGACAAGTGGGCTATGAGACATGGGGCTAGGATATGAGATGTTTCCCTTGCGTGTCTCCAGAGAAAACTCCTTCCCAGAAATGACTACAAAACATGGCACTTATTAGCCACAATCTGAATCTGGCTGTAATGTGCCTTTTGCAAGAATGCTTTTTCCATCTTTTGCAAGCCTTGCCTGCCTAGCCACTTGCCTAGCACATCCTGCTATAGTCGCCTTGCCGTTTTCCTTAAAGTAAATGTGGTTAATAAATACCGAGGCTCCGGCTGCCTTGCGGCCGTTCTGTTCCCGGTGAACAACTGGTCATCCCAGACCCCTGTTGCACTGCTGTTTGTCTCTTATTTTTTCTTTTTGTCATGCACAATAACACCTTGCAGGAAACTGGGGACTCACTGCAGCAGTCTCCAGTAAGAGAGAAGGGATTTACAAAATTTTAAAAATAGAATATTGCAATAATTATATAATTTTAAATGTATTTTAATTGGCAGAAGATAGCATGGAAATTTAAATAATTAGAGAAGTATATAAATTAGAAAACTTAAGATGTAATATTATACATTGGGAAATAGTTATACAAATTGTTAAAATTATTTTCATTATAAAGATATATGTATAAATCCCATGGACACATTTTACAAAGTAGAAAATGCAATGGTTCTGTGTATAAAAATGTTTAGTTTAACACCAGTTGAAGAAAAAATATTAATTTCATAAAATATTATCATGTTTAGCCTGTTCAAGTTGTCTCTCTGTTTGAAAGTAACTACAGAATTTGCAAAATTATAGGGCAATATGGACTTTCACAATTAATTGAGGCAGAGTTAAAAACCAAACTGCCTAGGAGCAAATTAGAAGTAATGATTCATTTTTTTAATTCTTTCATTCAGTACTTCAACTTCTAGAATATAAAAATCAAAATGAATATGCAAACATTTGGATCCAACATATTCATGTAAGTAGCACATAAAAATGAAAAAAGAAACAATAACCCAAATTGGAGAGTTGAACAAGTTGGTCACAGTATAACTTAGTTTAATAATACAGATTTGATTTAATACTTAAAATTCTTATAATAATGTCATTTGAACTGCATCTTAGAAAACCTAGACCTAATAAATTATTGCAGAATAGTTGCTGTACCATTTACTTAAATTTAGATGTTTTTAAATACTTGTTCTATGTGTAGTTTCTAATATTAATACCATAACATGAATTAACTCTAAAATATAAAAACAGAAAAAACCCTAAAATTCCTTCATGTATATGCATACATAGCATATATTTAGCACACATTAGAGAAATAATAAATAAATGGATAAATTTAACTGAAATTGTTCTTAATATTTATGGTTCTATTTAAGTCTTTTCAAAAAAATTTCTGACTCCAGGAATTCTCTATAGTCAATATTCTTAGAAGATTTACAAAGGCCAATTGACATATGAAAAACTAACATCACTACTAAAGGGGAAAAAAAATAAAAACAACTCCAGGTAAGTTTCCCACCAAAATTATTAGCATTTCAGAAGTTGCATATTTATGCATATATATTTGTATGTAACAGAAAATATGTGTGTGCATACATATGCGTAATATACATGTATAAAATTGAGAAAGTCCCTAATTTATGATAGCTCCAGCTATGATCTTTTGACTTTAGTGTGGTACAAAAGTGGTACCTATTCAGTAGAAGCCATATTTCTAATTTGGAACATGGATTTTGCACTGTGTGCTGCAATCTTTTCTTGAGACTCTGGGAAGCAGCATGGAGCTGCAGCTCCCAGGTCAGTTGCAGACGTGATTGTGCGGTCCTGCCCTCTACAACGCACCCTGTTGGTATTTGGTAGATTACATGTATTAGATGCATTTTCAAAGTATGACATTTGCAACTTATGATGAATTCAAGAAGAATATAACTCTCTTGTTATAGACACATACTCATAATATGTGTAGAAAGTGGAGTATATTGATCATATAATAATGTGAATATATTTTATAGAATAAGGGTGCTTTGAGACAACACTTTAGCAACATTTTCAGAGAACTGTGAAAAATGTAACATCTTTGACCCAGTAGTCTTACTTACCAGCATCTCTTCTTTCAACCATGCAAACGAGCCCACACTTACATAAGAAGATCACAGAGGGTGAATGGAAAGGCAAAAGGGTTTTTCATTCCACAGACCAGGAGGTAATCTTGGCTCAGTTCTGCTACCTATGTTGTGCATATCACTTAACATCTAAGTCCTCAGTTTCTCCATAATTAAGATCGACATAGTGAAAGCAAATAACGCTGAGGATGGCAGAAAATGTCTGCGAATGAATGGTCTCCCTCAGGGCTCAGTGTGTAAGCGGTACAGATTTCGCCACATCTGCGTGTGTGCGTATTACTACTGCTAGGGGAATATTGGCAGCAGTCTGTTAGAGACCATACAGCAGCTGAATATATTGAGAGAAAAGTGTTTACTCATATGGGAAAGTACTCATGATATTTCAGAATGTACAACAAAATCACATATGAGCATATAATCAAAGCACTAAGCAGTTACTTGAGGGTACTGAGATTATTGGCGATCATCAGATTTCTTTGTGTTTTCCTAGTGTATGTTGTACATACTGTGATATTAAACAAATTGAAAAGCAATAATACACCATGTAACTTCTTAACATTTGTTCACATCCCTCCATTTCAACATTATTACTTCCAGCTTTATGTGTTCCCTGTCAGTATTTAACCTATGTTTCTGCATATTTTTATGTTATTTTAGTTCAAGTTGCATACAGCTTTATGTTCCACTACTCTTTTTATGTATTTAAAATTTTCCATGTTGCTGTACCATTTTTATCATTTTAATGGCTACTTTCAATCACATTGGGTTGATGTGAGATATTTACTTAGTATACTAATAGGTTTACTTAGTCTGCCCATGATATTTTTCCAAAAACATTACAGTTTCCCAAAAACCTATGCATATACAATGTTTTTAAAATTTGTCCATACTGCTTTCTCAGAATAAACCTGCAGGAGTGGGTGTATATTGTTAAAAAAGTATATACTTTTTATTATTATTAACTTACCATAATATTCTTGTGTCCAAGGTAATTGCTCTGATTCACCATATTATCAGTTATACCACACTGTATTCAGCAGGTCAAAGTCCCACCATGAACCTTTTGCTTTTAATGAAATACTATATATGCTACCTTTAGAGCATAAGAATTGCCATAATAAGATAAACAGTACCTTAATTTTATTTTAGGTGGATATGTTTTAAAACTAAATATTTGACCACAATTTCTAACATACTGTGTTATTTGAGTTCTTTGTTCAAACTATTTATTAATTTATCACTTGTATGCCTTCTATCATTATTACTGGATCTTGACCCAAACAATTAACTGTAAAACAAATTTTAAGCAGATGTTTTTTCAATGAACCAAGTGGGAAATGATACTAGAAAATTATGTTTAATCATAATCTGGTAAAATAGTGTTGATGTGGTTTTGCAGAAAATCCAGATTTTTAAAAGAATTTTTATCAGTATATTTAGGAGTGAAAACTTTTTATTTGTTTGTAATTTAAAATACTCTCATTAAAAAATACAAAAGGCAAAAATGGGAAACTCATGACATTTATTTTACACTTGAGGATGTTTGTGGACATCCATTGTGTTACCTTCTCCAGTCCTGTGTATGTTTATCAGCATTTATATGTGTTTTTAAATACAATGAGAAACTCATTAATATTTGAGTACATGTTAAAATATGCAAAGATGTGAACTGCTTGTTTTATTTGTGGAATACTGAATTGGATATATGTTTTTGCTTTTAGATTTGGAAGTTTGATGTGCTAAATTCCATGTTCTAGTTTTTGTTTTGGATAAGATGGCTGACAAATGTCAGGCCCGTGCTAGTTTTTCTTCTCTGGTCTTTTGTACAGTGGATGGGAGGAGATGGTGGGGCTGGTAACCTTTCCACAATAAACATGTTTGCCTTCCTGTCATTAGCATTCACTTTCTCTGTTTGTGATTCTGACAGCTCTGAGGATTAAATCCTCCAAGTATTGATTTGGATGAACTCCTTTTGTGTTTTGATCAAAAGTAACATCACCTTCCCTCAGCAGTGGTACTAGTAAGCAGATGACATAGTCTTTCATAGAAGTCATTTCCAAAGAGCTTTCATTTTCCATGCAGTCACATGTGTGATATTCTCTCCCTCTGAGGTAGAAATTAAGGTGGTGCTATTTAGAATAGATGAAGATGTTAATGTTTCTCCCTTTGAGTAGAAAAGACCAAATGGGTACCTTAACGTCAGCTGTGATCCAGTCCCAGGGTATAAATTTAAGTGTAGCTGTTCAGAGCACAAGTCTAAACTGAGATTTTAAAAAAAATTTCCAGTGAAATGAGTTCAGGATAAAAGATGAAAGACATATTTTCTTTTTTAATATGCAGTTGAACCACTTTCAGTGGGGCATGGAAGAACCATATTTATACACACTTACACTCTAAGTTAGGCACGTTCACAGGTACTATCTCATCTAACTTGCACTGGAGGTGCTCTTAATGAAGTAGGAGTTGACCTCTTGCTCAGTGGTCAAGCTGTTGACCAGCCAGTGGACAGTTGAGTGAAGGGTCAGTGCTGCAAGGCCTGTTCTTGCCTCACACCAGTGCCAGCTCTGAGCAGTTCTGTTCCACACCCAGGAGGATTTGCTGAATGTCTCCACCTCTTCCTGTACAGGAGGTGACCCATTCCCCAGAGCCTTAAGAGGGTTTTCAGCCAGGCTGAGGACTAAATGGACATGAGCAGACAAACCAGGAAAAAGTAGACACCTTTACTTGGAGTACGTCCTGCTTGACTTGGAAGCCTCAGTGGAAAGGAACCAATGAATTAGCAAAAACTAAATGCTTTTCTGTGAAGTCCAACAGAGATAGACATTGTGCAAAAATAATCCATATGGGGACACTAAAAGAAAATAAGTTACTTACACAAGATCTGTTTGTGTAAGTGTTTTACTCTCAGCTTCCCTTTCTTCTTTTTGCTTTGACTAACATACAGTAATGGTATATACTATCAGAGTTCTATGGACGGATTGTGCACCTACCGAATCCAATTGCCTTTGGTGTGGGTGTCGCTGGGGATGGAATCCAGCGCTCTGCTCCTGAGGTACAGCCCTGGCCCTCCTATTCCATTCTTGATGTAGTCAGGAGAATGTTTCTCCCCTTCTGGCATAGGGAGGTCATCTTCCTTAGGGTTGGTTTTCTTCTCGTGTTTAGAAAGCAAAAGAGAAGGTTCAGAGCACCATTCTTTTACCTACCATTTTTAAGGAACATTTAGGTTAAAATAAAAGTTATCCCAGAATGACATATTTTGGAGGGGCATACTGTCCTTTTGGAAGACATGACCTACAGGAATGACTGAATCTAAGTATATTGAATAGGATTTTTTTTTTTTTTTTGTCTTTTTGAGACAAGGTCTCACTTTGCAGTTCAGGCTGACATTGAGCTCACTTTATAATCCAGGCTGATCTTGAACTTGCAATCATCCTTCTGCCTCAGCCTCCTGAGTGCTGGAATTACAGGCGTGTGCCACACCTGGCTTTGAATAGAATTTTGAATGCACCAGCAAAGGAAGTCAATCTACTTTCCTAACTTCATCAATATATGTACATGATAAAAAGGCACAACGATGCTCACGTTTTTAGAATGCTCCAACTGCAAAAAGGAGACAATGCTCAATTCAAATTTCAAAGGAAGATGACTTTGGAACCTTTCATGAAAATTCTCAGCAAAAATCCACAGGAAAAATACTCCTTAGTTTCTTCTAATACAAAAAACTTTTAGAGTCAGAATGTGTTTGTTTTTCCACAATTCACACATTGAAATCCTGTGCTCTGAAGTGATGGCAGTAGGAGATTGAGTCTTTTGAAGGTGATAAGGTCAGGAGGTCAGAGCCCACATAGATGGGTTTTAGTGCCATTGTGAAAGCTATCCCAGTGTTTCCTTCCTCCTTCCGCTGTGGAAGGACACAAACACTGAACTGTCGAGCTGGCCTTCAGCAAGTAATCAAGCCACTTGGAATTTGGGCTTCCCAGCCTCCAAAACCGTGGGCAGTAAATGCTGTTGTTTACAAGCTATATAGCTTATGGTATTTTTTTTTTTTTTGTAGTAAATGGTCTAAGACAGTTATATTCTCTGAAAATCATGCAGCATTGTTTCAAGGATCAAAATAAGGAAAAAGATTTGAGGCAAAAATCTGTGTACAGTGTGCTTAGAAATAGATTTCCCAATGCTAAATTTTGGTTGTTACATTTTTAGAAAACAATTTCAATCATTCTATGTAATATTTTTGGTTTCAATACTAACATATTTGTTTTATAAACTGTGAATTTGTAGACAAACAGAGGATTTACTGGGGTTGTATTGAAATGTTTCAATTCATCCCTTAAGCCCTATAATCTTAGAAAAAGGCTAGAGTGTGCAAAGGGAAGGAAAAGTCTCCTACCCCAAGCTGACCAACCAACAATGATCCTTTGACAATTTGCCATTCATTTCATTGAATATAGATTCCAGAGCTCAGACCTATTGTGCCAAAAATAATGTTACCCTTCTCTGCACTCTAAAGTGATTCTAATTTTCTGGGGATTCTTGAATTCGTTGAATTGTCCCTGAATGTTCATTAATTTCCATGTGAGGTAAATGTCAGCTTGAAACTAAAGGTGACCTAAATGCCACAGCACCCTAAGAGTATTAAAATAGAGTGCTCATGAATTAATGAGCTTAATGGACACTCTTTCCATATGCAGACCAAGAGGTGGGGACTCACTTGTCCATGGTGGCAGGCACTGGAAACCCAGGCATCCTTCAGCCTGCAGGTCAAAGCTTGTAAAGGAGATCCATTTGGTTATGAGTTACAAAATGAGCTGGCATTATTATTTAAATGTTAATCACACATATCAAAAGCACTTGGGCCACTTCCCAAAATAATATAATTCTAGCACAGTGTGAGGCAGCATGTGTGGTAGAAAGAAATAGAAATGGGAATACTGGGCTTTTTCTATCACCTTTGTTACTAAATTCTGCTAGCTCAGAAAATACAATTTAAATCCTCAAGCATTTATACAGCCTTTTCCTCTGCTTTGAAAAAATAAAAAAATAAAAAAATATACAAATGGAAAACAGTGCTTAAAATGAAAATAAAACCTTGTCTCAAACCTTCATCCATGCACTGCCTGAAGGACGAAAATCACATACATGAAAATCACCTTCAACCCTAGGGTAACTCCAAAAGATGTGATTGGAGAGTGGGGCGCTATCTCCATAGGTGACTTGGCCCACCGGTGGTTCATAGCTGGTGTGCTTTTAAGAGTTAGGGTCTGGTCAGCGCAGGAAGATCGGTGGGGTATGGGTGATCCAGGAGGGCATATATCCCTCTCTCTTGCCTTCTGTCTTTGTTTTCTGGTCACCTGGATAGAAACATAAAGTTCACTTTTTATTGTGCTTTGTCTTTTTGAAAGAAATCTTATTCCATCAGAGCTGCTTTTGAAAAACACCTTGTTTTTAAGTTTTTATGCATTATCCAATTGCACATTTTGATTGCAGAAAGTAATACGACGCAGGCTTTTTCCGTGCTTTCCGTGTAACGTGTTGCTAGAAAATCAGACGTGCTCCCTTGTTGTACCCACCTCCTCTCCCCATCAAGGTGTGCTGTATCACAGATTCGGATGTGAGATGACGAACATCATTAAACACCCACTTTCTTGATGCCTGTGATGAGACATCACAGGTTTGTCCGTGAGCTCTATTATTGGAGTCTTGCCAACTCCACAGAGGTGCTTCATTCTAAGACATGGGAAATGACCTTGATTCTTTAGCTAGAGTTCTTTCCTCCACCGTACAATTTAGTTACAACTTATATATAATTCATTGGCATTCTTAAAAACATGGCACTTCAGCTTTTTTTCTCTGAGAGCAAATGTTTGCCTCCACTTGAACAGGAAAATACACTTATACAGGGTTTTTTGGATATAAAGATCTTCAGGGTTACCCTGTCTTAACAAACTCTAAGTTCTTTCTACTGTTTCCTCTGAGATCTATACTTATCAAGACTACAATCTCTATTCAGAATTTTGTTTAAAATGTTGCTTATTTCTGCTTTAATTCTCTTTCGGAATATTCTAGAATGCAGTTGTCTCTGATGTTTCATCAGTCAGTGCTTCTATTTTCCAGAAAGTTGTGGAGTTTCCACATTTGTCATCAAGCCCATTCTGTTCATTTTTGTGGGCTTTGTGGTTCAGATGAGTCCCTAAATTCATGTGTTGGAAACTTGATCTTCAGTTTTGATGGGTTTGGAGGTGAAACCTAAGGAGGAGATGATTGGCTCATAAGGGTGGAACCCTGTGGATGGGTGAATGTCATTATTTGAGGAATAAATTACTTAAGAGCAAGTTGTTACAAAATCAACCCAATCCCTTGTGCTTTCTCTTTTGGGTGTACTCTCTGCCCTTTCATTTCCTGCAAAGTTGTGATGTACTACAAAAACCTTCACTAGAATCACACTATCCCCTTGGGCTTCCCAGTTTCCAGAACTGTGTACTAAAAATACTTCTTTTCTTTTAAATACCCAGCCTGTGGTACTCTGCTATAGAAGCAGAAAGTGGAAGAAGACAATGGATTTGACTCTTGGATTATTATGTAATAAAATAATAGTAAAAACACAGGGCAGGTGTGTGCGCTCTTCCTGTCATGTTATTCTGCAAACCTCCCCCTCAGTGAGAAACTCTTCCAGCTACAGTACGAATGTGCAAAAGGAACGGTAAAAAATGGTGAAGAGATCAGTGTGCATGTTGATGTAAAACACAAGGAGTAAAACACAGCAGCTGAGAAACTAAAAGTGGAAAGGAGGGAAATGGAAAGATCTGGACATGGTACAAGGGGATTGTACAACTCTCACCCTTCCTTTTCTAAATATTGAAGCACTGACCCGATGTCCTGAGGTTTCATTTTAGGCCCATGTTCCCATCTTTAACTTGCTCTGACGTTCTGTTTTGTCTTCATGTTTCAGTCCCCTGATTCTATAGCCCTTTCTAGTACTATGTCTCTTGTCCCTCATCTCCTAGGCTTAGATGCGGTCTTGATCCAGTGATACCACATTCTTTCAACCACATGAAACAGCTCATCCTCCTAACAGAGCCTTGGATTATGGATTATTTATATAAAACTCCAACCTACCCTATCATTTCCAAAAGATAGAGATTTTGATATACAGTGAACTACTATAATTTCTGAAAGATCTCACTTTTTGAACAAAAAATGAGAAACATTAAGTCCTTCAGGAATGTACAGTTAGAACCTGGATCGGATCCCTCACGGTTCCTTTGTCCTCAGTACTCACTTCTGCGAGATCTGTGCACCACACCTTGCTATTACTTTTTCTAACCTGAGTTGTATCACACTGCCCTGCACTGTGCCTCCATTTTAATTCTGTTTTGGTCTCACTCTTCATTTGCCTTCATGGGTCTATGCTTGCCTTCACTTTCTTGGTTTGACCCCACAATGAACCCTGGACAGATTTCAATCTCTTTCTAATTTCTTTCAAGAGGGCTTGCTTTTGTGGGTCTTATCAGCATAGAAACCTTTCTTGAACTCCACCCTATCCCAGGTGAAGGGGCAGGCAAAAGGAGGAGACAGGGCAGAGAATGTCCAAGAAGCCTCAGCTGAGAATACAGAATTTAACACACAAATCAACTTAGTCTCTTTTGCCTTAACTTTTTAAAATTAGGTTACTAAAATGATCTCCACCTGTTCCCTGTATAATCTCATGCCCCTGCTAATCAATATAACAAACCGATGCCAGAATTTTTGCTGTAAAAAACCAGACTAATTATTTTTACCTGTTTCCACATCAGAAACTCATTGCAAACTGTAGCTATGGATTGCAAAATAATTTTGTGTGGAAAGACAAAAAAGTATCTTTCTTCCCCAGATTTGGAAAAGATTAAAATGGAAGTTAAGTGATTTGGTGACTCTGTCTTGTGAGAGAGTGAGAAGGGAGGTCTGGGAAATACTAAAATGTCAGGCAGGTCACCAGGAATGTAAGGGAGCTGGAGGCATGTCAGCACATATGGACTAGTGTAAACAGCATGCTCTGAGTGGGTGTTCTAGAACACAAAGAATAAAAAAGACTTTGTGTCTGCATGTGATGGGATTCAAAAACAAAAAGGGGGCCTAGTCTCAGGGCCGAAAACTAAGATGCCATGAGCATGCGAAGGGCACATGTAGAATTGCTAGGAGCGTCTCAGGTTTTCCAGGAATTGTGACTTATGAGAGGCATGGCCTACATTTATTAAAGAGCAGGGGGCTCCGCATCACATGTCTGCTCTGCTGACCACTGCCTAATTGACAGATCCTTTCTGTATCATCTCTGTGTGGTTAGAAAGTAGTGGATAGAAAGTCCAAAAGAATCAGCTGCAAATACAGTTCACCTTATAAACTATAAGATTTCAAGTAAATTGTTCCATCTTTCTGTTCATCTATAAACTAAATATCACAGTATCTATCACCCAAGGTGACTGTAGGAATTACTTGACAGAAATCTAAAATTCCACTAACATTGCTCCTGATCAGCATTCTTTTGTTTTTACTAATATTTCTCAATTTGAATTTCTTAATGATTAAAACCTCCCACTTCCCAAATTCCAGTGATAGAAAATGATGGCCCCAAGGGAGTCCTGCCTCATACCAAGCTAGTCCACACTTCCACACCTTTCATTCACTAGTCGTATAGTAGCTCCTGCAACATTCAAAAAATGTCCATGTCATCAAAGTCAGATTCCTGAACTAAGCCAACATGCATGTGGTCCAGAGGACACATTAAACTGGAACCGCCCACAGATTTCTATTCTCCTGCAGACAGTTTCCCTTCTGAGAATTCTTCCTGGGTGGATAAAAATCTCTTTCTCTGGCATCTTTTAAGATAAGAGTAGTAATAACTGTGCTGTTAGGTAACTATATCCTACCATCAGAGAAGGTTATTTCGATTGTCCTTTATGATGTGGGAGACGGTGTCCTTGGTGGGCCATACAAACAATTTCATATCCTCTCTGAAATATAGAGCAGATCAACTTTGTTAGCTGCAGCCTTTTGTGAGCCTCTCGAGGCTTATCTCAAACCTTGAAGACAGGTGAGCCAATGTGCATTTTAATCTAAGGAGCACTGTACTTCCCTCTGCATGTGCCTACAGTAACTACCTCCTCTTTGTTGAGCATGAGTACAAGGAAGCCATATTTGACAGTTGGTGCCTCAAGATAGATGTGTTTTAAAAAGTGCCTTCAGCCTTGTTTTCAAGAAAGCTCAGTGAATTTAAGGGAAAACATGTATTACAGAGGTAATTTTACACTTGCCATGCCTAATAATCTTTAACAGTGTACAATCACATTTGTTCTTACTTTCATATCAGCAGACACACCATGGGGAGTACTAAGTAGTCAGGCTTACCATTATTATTGCAATCCATCTGATCCATTTCCTTGTAAATGAATCTTTAATTAGTTAAGTTACCACTGTGCTCAGGCTTGCGCAATGGAGCTCTTCAATACAGAGCTCCTGAAATTTAAGATAAAGAATAATCTCTGACTTCCTGCTGCCTTAGTATAATAGAGGTGTGCTTTACTTGCTGCAAAGATTGCTATAGAGCATGATGACCCACAGTATTCAAGGGATTCACTTTCTAAATATAAAACTGGTGAATACCATGGAAGGGATGTGAATGAATGAGCTAACATTGAGGGCACTGATTTGAGTGTAGTAGGTTTTGGGGTACCTTCCAGGGGTCCATGTGTGAAAGGCCTAGGTGTAGACAGCAATGAGTGCAGAGTGTGCATGCTGGCTTTAGATAATGCGTATTTACGTGGCACTCCTTAGAGGCAGAATCCCAGAACGTGGCCAGCATAGTTTCATTAATTATTGTCAAAATAATTTTTTCTTAATATATTATATGATGAAGAAAGACATGACCCAGAAATCTTCTCTTTTGCCTGAGAAGGAAGATGAGCTGGATATCTGGCATTTCTGAGAGTGGAGACTAAGGGAGGGGAAGGAATGCAGCAGAAACCACACGAGATTTATGAAACTTGAAAATTTGCCCTCAGCAAATGTCAGGATTTCTCTTCCTGTTTTAGGACAGAAGGGTGAATATTATGATGATGGGTAATGATATTCAAATAGCAGTAAGTATTGTGTCTCAAAAGAATAAGATAGTAAAAAATGTATTGAGACTCAGAGGTAAATAATTAAATTTCCTAGGATTTTATTTTGTTTTATTTTAAGTACCTGAGTACATTACTCAAAGAAGCATTTTGAGTTTAAAATCCAGTCTTACCAATGGCTGACTTCAGGAGTAAACTTCCTCGGGACCTGAGCCCCACACTGGAGGCAAAGTGAGGGTGTCGGAACCTTCAGGTCAGACCCCCTTTTCCTAAGCAGATATGTAGGTTTTAAATTCAGCAAACCGGAGGATGTGTGAACCTTCACTCTGGTCCAAGGCATCAGAAATTAGTGGAAGGAGAGATAAATGCATTCAGACACACATGACAGTTGTAGAACATTAATTCTAAGGCTTTAACTTATAAAACTCACTTTTTATAAATATCTTCTCATTTTTTTCAAGAGAAATTCATGGACTGAATGATCTGTGCCCACAGGTGCGCTGTGTAATCACCTTTTGTTCACTGTGGCCAAACATCTGAGAAAAACAACCCAGAGAAGCAGGGTTTATTTTGGCTCATGGTTTCAGAGCCCTTAGTCCAGGTCTTCCAGCTCCCAGAGAGGAAAGGCACAGTGGGCGGGCCTGACAGAGGGAAATGGCTCGCATGGTGTTGTCCAGGAAACAAAAAGGCGAGAGAGAAGCCAAGGTGAGAGACGTGCCCTTAGAGGTCATGCTCCGGGTGATGTTCCTTTTCTGCTTCAGACCCATCTATGAAGAGCACAGCTGTGAAGGCACAGATGGACAAATCCCTTAATGAGGACAGCATCTCTGTGGTCTAACCACCTTCCGGAAGCCCACTTTGGAACATAAGATTTTTGAGGGACATTTTAGGTCTAAACCATCAAGAAACATTCCCTATCTAGTGTTCATTAATAACTAATACTTTTAAAAGAAGCCTAGTGACTGAAAGATGTAATAATCTCCATATTCACAAGAAAAACTGGGAAACCCAGTTTTTAAGAAACTATTTTTTGATAGCAGCTCTAAAAATATGAATATCTAAAAGAGCCAATAAGTATATGAACAGTTTTGAAATATTTCCTTCCTTGTTTTCTTCCTTCCTTCCTCCTTGCCTCCCTATATCCCTCCCTTTCTTCCTTCTTTCCTTTTTTCTCCTTTGTTTCTTTCTATTGCACTCTGTATCTTTCACATTTTGTTTTTAATTTACTAAGAATGAAAGACAAATGCACTAATACAATGAGAGACCACTTCCTGCAGGCACATCGGTGTGTATTAGAGCAGTAAGGTCAAAGTCTGTGCAGGGAGTTCACTGAGAACATGTGTATAATGTTGACATAAGAAAAATAAGCACAATCATTCCAGGGCACACTTTGTTAATTATGCTCATAACCTGTGGCCCAGTTATTGTATCTCTGAAAATAAATCCCAATTCTGAGCAGGGAGTCCACACAGAAACCTGAAAAAATGTATTTACTAAATCATTGTCTGTGACTGCTAAAAGCAACCTGGAGATTGGATAATTAACAAATTATAGTTGCAAAGAATATTGTGGAGTATCATGTAGTATTTGAAAGCAATATTATAAATTTCCTTGGTGCAATATTGGTACTTCTTAAACAATATGATGATTAAAAACAAGAAACAGAAGATATCCTGCATTCATTACTATAGAGAAAACATAAAGATGACTTAAAATTAAAAATGAATACATTATTATAGAGATAATTTAAGAGATAACCTATAATATAAAAGTAAGTAACTTTTCTTGCAAGAGAAATCATGTTATTTCTTTTACAGTGTACATGTATGCCAACAGTCAGTAAGATTTAATGAAGTGGTAGTGGAATAGAAATACCAAGACCAAGGTAAAATACAGCAAATTCAGATATGGTATGGGTCATAGACATGTATCAGGAGTTGAGAAATGATAAGGTCAGGCATCTGCATCTGACAGAATGAAGGGAAAGAGATGCTAAACTCATACATACTATAAGGCAAATAAGCACAGCATCATGATCATTAGAGTTTTATTACATTTATTACAAGATACACAGAGAAGTAAGGAACTCAATCTCTACTGTAAATAGTTTCAGCTACCACCTAGCCATGGGTAATGAAGAAGAGCCCTGCAGTTCTAGTTTCAACATAAGGCTCTGCTCATACAAGTTTCTCCTCACTTATATCTAGGTGCCCCCACAAAGTCTCATCCACTCATACATGGGTCTTTGGGAGGTGAGTGATCATAGATATGTGTGATATCCATCAGTGGGTTAGTCCACTGATGCATTTAAGCTGGATAGATACAGGTAGGCGAAGTCTGGTGGGAAGAGGTAGGTCACTGTGGGCATAGTCTGAAAGGGTATATCTCCCTCCTCTTCCTCTGATCCTGCTCTTCTTTCTGCTTGCCTGCTGTGCCATGAACAAGTTTCTTCTGCCATGCACCTCTGCCATGCCACCCTGCCTTGGACCTAGCCAATTATGGATTGCAATCTCTAAATACTGTGAACCAAAATAAACCTTTCCTTGTGCAAGGTGTGGGTGTCAGGCATCATATCCAAGCAACAAAGAAAGTAACTAAGACAAATTCTGTCATCAGAGAAGTGGGGTCATTGCTGTGACGCTACCTCACCAAGTAGTTCAACAACCTTTGGAACTGGTTTGTGGGAGGAGTTTGGAAAGTGTTGGAGATGCTAGCTGGAGAAAGAGCCATAGACTCCTGTGAGCTGAAAAATCTGATTGCAGCTCAGAAAGCAAGAATGTTTATAAAAATGCAGCTGGAAAAGACAAGGCTCAAGAGGTTTTGTTTGAGAAGCACTTTCACTGAAAGCTGGACTTCAGACCCTGTGTGCTCTGCTCTGGCAAAAATTTGTCTGCATTTGACTCTTGTGCTGAGCCACTGCAGAAGACTGATATTAAGGGTGACGGAGTAATTAATCTGGTGGAAAAATCTCAAGGGATTCTAATGTTGCGGGAGTAGCATCGCTAATGTTTGGGGCTTTTAGCCAGCTCTACCTTGAAAAATCAAGACCAAACAGCCCAACAGAATGATTTAAAAGGGTTTGAGTTTGGCCCGAAAAGAAGCTCTGGTAAAATTGTAGTCTGAAAATATGGAGCAAAGAACTTGACTGCTAAAAGAGACAAATTTTAGAACAGGATAATGGAACAGACGACCAGAGGGCATCACAGGAATCAGTGGGACCCCACCTTGTGAAGCCTCAAGATTGCAAAGTTCAAGAACTGCTTCAAGAAGAGGGCCCAAGGGCACCATGCTGCCAGAATGCAACCATACAAGGCAATGAGAATTTGTTGCTTAGGATTCAGTGCACCATGCTTAGCTTTCCAGGTAGTCAGGCCTATGCAATCACTAACTAAATGCAAAAAGACTCAGCTACTGCTCCAGGAAGCAGAACTTGACATGACCCACACGGTATTGGGAATGCCAGGCAGTGTGCCCCTGAAAGGGTAGTGTGTGAAGCTGTGAGTATGAAACTGCAGATGCAGTGGAGACCTCAGGATCTTGGAGATGCCAGGATCTTGTAACATCTGAGGAAAGCCCCAAGGAGTAACCAAAGCCAGCCCAAGACAGAGGCCTTCAGTGCTACAACCACCAGCAGCTCCCTTCAGAGCTCATACCGCACTACAGTTTGCCCTTAGTGGCAGACATGAACTATGGCATTCAATATTTTCCCTGATTGAGTTTGGTCTTGCTTTGTTCACATTCCCTTTTATCCTTCTATTTCTACCTTTTAGAATCAGCGTGTTTATTCTCTATGTTGGGTGTATGTCTTGGTTTCCTTTTTGTTGCTGAGGTGAAATAGCCAACATCCACAGTCAGAAAAAAGTTTATTTAGCTCACAGTTTGTAGAAGCTTCAGCCCATACTTGGTTGCTCCCAAACAGGGGAGACATGACAGAGGGGAAACAGTTCATGGTGGCATAAGACAGCAAAAGCAACAAGAAAGAGAGGAGAAAAGCTGCTTTCTGGTCTTAACATTGTATCTACTGGGATTAAGGTGGTCCCAATACAAACAGTGGACTGATCCAGCACCCTTACCCCCAGCATTGCATTAAAAACCAATTGTGCATTCTAGATTCAGGCTCTGAAAAAATCTAATGACCACATGAGACTTTGAGAGGACATCTAGACACAAACCATAATAAAGTATTTAACTTTCTTTTCATTTTTACAGGGGCTACAGTTAAGAGTTCGCCTTAAACCTCAAAGGAGAATGTTGGGCTTGGACTTTCCAACAATGCTGAAACTGTTAGGACTTTTGCATGTCTTAGAAATGAACTAAACACTACTGTATCAGTCAGAGTTTACTAGAGAAACAGACATAACACAAGATATAGAAATGTACAAAAAATGACAAGTTTGGCTTACAATGGTCAGCCACAGGGTTGGGTGGGGAAGCGTGCAGAGGGTGTCTGCATGCTGGAGAGTGAAGAGTCTAGTCCAAGGTCTGGAGCTCACTGCAGTGTTTTGTGCAAGTCCATATCAAGAGGCCAATGGTTCTGGTGCAGAAGGCTGAAGCACCTGTGATGAAGGAAAAAAGAGTCTACACCAGAAGGCTGAAGAGTCCCAGGTGAAGCCAAACAGTCTGCACCAGAAGTCAGCAGAAGACCACCAAGCTGAAGGTGAAGACTCAAGCTCCTCTGGAGAACCAGCTGTCAGTCCTTCCTCGTTTCCCTTTTATTGTATGAGCCTACCCACAGGGCAGGGTGTGGGGCCTTCACAGCACACCATCTCCCGGCCCTCCTCTTGCACAGGCTTAGGAAGAATATAAGGTAAGGACCTTAGTCCCCTGCTGAGTCACATAGTTAACCTAAACTCCTCAAGTTGACACAATGAACAACATCTTATACAGGAAGGGCATGTCCTTTTCACTCCAGGATGTAGAACTGCTGAGTCATTTAGTTAAGCTTCTAGACTCAAGTTAACAAAATATATCAAGCATAACAAGTACATTTTGGATACAGGAGTGCAGATGAGTTCTGGGAGCAGGTATGTAATGTTCTAGATGTTCTCACAAGATCTCCTGTGCTGACAGGTGAGGGCTGTTGGGAGATGACTGAATAGCAGCTGTGTGATCATGCGAGTTTGTCCCTGTGTGTGAGACTGGGAGGTTAAGCCCATTGGGTCACTGTGGGAATGGCTTGAAGCAGTGTATGGTTCTCTTCCCTTTATCCTGCTCTGGATCCCACCTGCCATGCCATGGGCAAGCCTCCTCTGCCACAACCGTCTTCCATGCTGCCTTGCTTTGGAGTCCGACCCCTCCGGACTGAAATTGTAAACACATGACAGGCAGGTGTAGTCCATTGTGTAAGATGAGCAAAGACTTGCCACATACATACCTAGTGGCAAGTAGTAAGCAGTTACGTTTGAAGTTTATGAGAAGTTGTGCTTAGGGCAGGTCCATGGCAACTGACATAAAATTGGTGCCCAGGTGACAAAAAAGCCAAAAGCATAGCACACCACCCCTAATAAATTAGGCTTTGAAATTGAAAGAATTTTCACCTCAGTTCAGGTGTCTCCTTCTGAATCTCTATGTGTGATTGACAGGAATGATTGAAAGGGTGATGTATCTGTTATCTCAGGAGCTCTTAACACACATGCTTGTCCCAGAAATTCACTCTGCTGTTTATTATACAAATGACATTGGTGCATATTTATGAACTTTTAATGAGGTGGGGGTAGGGTAAAGGTGACTGAAGGTCAGGCTAGGAGATTCAACATGCATGTGCTCTCACCTACAGCATCAGAGATCTACTGGGTTTTTGTTCTTTTATTTTCTCTCTTTTAGGACTATGGAAGGAGGAATGGCTGTAGGGTTCTGTTTAAAGTTAGAAGGATATAAAGGACTGACTTCCTCAGTTCCATTGTTTCTAACTGTACTAAAACTTCAGAAAATTGTGAGCCAAAATAAACCTTTCCTTCTTTATGTTGTGGGTGGCAGGTATTGTGCATCATTGACAAGGAAAATACCTAAGACACAGTGGGTGTCTTGTTCTTGCTCCTTTACTGAGCCCCTGTGCTGACCTAGTCACTCTCTCTCCTATATCTACTGTTACTTCTAAGGCTACCATTGTGTTCTGGTCCAGCTTCCCAAGAGGAAATGTGTCAGGTTCAAGACCTTCACTTGAGCCATTTTGTGCCCATGTCGAACATTTTTTTCTGTAGGTAAGCAGGTACCCTCTGGGGTACCATGCAGGTAAGTCCTGCTTCTTGGCACATATCTACTGACCAGCATGCTCTGTACTGGCGAGCCAGACCTTGAGCAACCTGGATGCATCCAAAGACTTAACAGCACTTCACGGTTGCAGTGGGGGGTGCCTCTGTGTGATGTTTGCTTATCACTGTATAATTTGAGGTCAGTGTTATGAGATAATAAGAAAAAAACTCATCTACAACCTGAATAAAATTTCCAAGTACAGGGCTCTTGTGCTTTTTAAAAGGCACTTTTGCACCATGAACAATTGTTATACTGGTAATTTAGGATAAAAGAAAGTTGACAAATCTCTAAAATCTCTACTGAGGTTTCTCTGTGAACTGACAGGACCCCACTATAGGTAGGAAGAATAATAACATTACTAGCTTACTCTCTCAGAGGGAATGAGAAGATTCAGGAAACCATGTTCACTTAGCCTCTTCTAGTCCACTATAGATTGGCATTCTTTATCAAGAATGCATTCTTTGCATTATTATGATATATGATAACATATTGTAGTAATACTTTAATAGTAATACTTTAATAGTAACACTAAATAGTAATACTTTAATCACATTTCCCTTTTAGTCCTTAGAGCTACACCAACACCAGGTCCATACATTCATCTTAAACCAGAAGAGAGCTTGATGTATTGCAGACACTCAGAGCCACACAGATCTCCTTCAAAAAAACATCAATTCCATTATCTAAAATAATAGTAATGTGTGGAAATATATACACATAAATATGATATTTTATTTCTACCTGAAATGGAATGTTAGGATCCAGGTCCACCCACTTATAAGAACCAAAAAGAATAAGCATTGGGAAAATAAATGAATCAATGGTTTTAAGACATTGGACAATAAAGAACAGTGATCACAGACACATGGTAAATGAATCACGTCAGCCTTACAACTGCCTCAGATTTGTGCTCTTGGAGCATTTCTAGACTCTGAAGGTAGTCCAGGCAGAATTAAAAGGTCACACCGAGTGAAGAAGACAGAGTTCAGACTTGAGCAGACTAAACTGGACAGAACGTATAGCACATACTATTGCTAAGGAGAGAGATACCCAGAAAGAGAACTCTGGACAGCTTCCTGTCAATGGTCCAGTCATTTTGATGGCAAACATGTCAACAGTGCTAATCAGGGATATAAAAATTATGAGACAGGAGGCCTTTTTCAAACAAAGATGTCAGTAGTGTCATCAGGAACATGTAAATGACAGCCCCAGTGAGATAACCCTACATACTTGTTGACTACCTAAATTAGGATGTTTGATCACATCCTATGTGACCAAGCATTGCAGTAATCAGAATACTCCTGCACTGATAGTGGGTGGAAAATCAAGTGGTACCACCACATTGGAATATAGGTTGATATTTTAAAAAGTTAATCATATACCTCACAAATGAAGTAGTCATTCTACTCTGAGATCATTACCCAAGAAAACTAAAGCAAATAACAAATCTATACAAAGACGTGCACAGATAATCATAGTAATCTTATTTTAATAGACCCAAATTAAAAACAGTTCAGATGTACATCAACAAATGAATGTATAGAGAAAATATGGCACACACATACAAAGGGAAATATTTAACAATAAACATAAATGAACTATTGCCATACTCAATATCAAAAGAACCATACTGAGTGAAAAAAACTAGGCACATGTAATATGTATTATACTATTTCATTTCTAAAAAGTCTTATAAAAAGGAAAATTATGTTTTTTAGCAATAGAAAGGAAATACGGTTTCTTGAGGAAGAGTGATCAGAGAAGGACAGCAGAAATTACCACATACTAGGACAAACCTTCAGTGTTAATGGATATGCTCACTATCTTGAGCATAACACTCCAGAGTGTGATGGTATGGTACATGAATCCAAGATCATTGTCTTGGTTACTTTTCTCTCACTGTTTGGACAAAATACCTGGCACCCAAAATTAAGAAAGGTAAGGTTTATTTAGCTCACAGTTTGTGGAGGTTTCACTCCATACTAGACTGGCTCCAAGGCCGAGTGGCACATGGCAGAGGGCAGTAGTTCATGGTGGTAGAAAATAGCAAAAGCAATAAGAGCAAAAGGGAGGGGCAGCAGGAAATCGTGTTTCCCTCCCTTGTATTGTACGCAGTTTCCCACTAGCGTGGATGTAGCACTCACACCCGTAATCCAAGCACTGGACCATGGATCACTCATAAACTCAGAGCCCTCCCTATGACTGCAGGAGGCTTTGGGGGGACATCTAGACACACACCATGACACTCATCATCTTGCATACTTGAAATTTGTGCAGTTCATTATGTATCAACTAAACCTCAAAAAAGATGTTAAAAATACCATGTATAATTGTGTGCAAATTCAGGAATAATTTTAATATTCAGCAAGAGCAGATGGATTACATGTGGAATGCTATAATCCATACACTGGAATGTTAAGTAATATTAAAGAATGAAATTTTCTGAACTTGAATAATGTTTGTAGACTAATTCAATCACACTTGTGGACAGAATATTACAAATGAGCTGAAAAAAGTGAAGAAATTAAACACCAAAAATATTGATTTGTTATATATAGCCATCATGACCAATTTAATTTTTTTATTTAAAATTTCCTGTATTTACTCACTTTACTAAAATATATAGTTGTATGATACTTTTATGAAGCATTATTGATATATAAATATTTTATTTCTAAAGAATATCAGATGAATAATGTAATATATTAAGGAAAAAACCCAAGTTCACATCTGTGACTAGAATACACTTTCTTGTAAATCCTTAGATAATTTCAGGAAGAAGGCCATAGGGGTGTAATAAAAATCAACTACTGAAGTGAAAAGCGATTCTACTGATCCCTCCAATGCAGGATCCTGATGTGGGGTAAGTGATGACATTTCCCCTCTCAGAGGTAAAAATTAAAGCCCTAGAGACATATCACTTGTATAATGCTACACTATTACCAAAAATCGGTGTTGAGTTTTCTATTACTGTGACAAAATACCTCAGAGGAAAAGTTCATACTGACTCATATTTCTGGAAGATTAGGTCAATGGTTAGCTGGCCCAATGCTTTGGCCTCTGGTGAGGCAGAAAATCCTAGTGCAATAGCACAGTGTAAGAAGCCCTGTCTCAATGTTAGAGTGTAAGAAAGAGGAGGGGTCATCCCCTCATCCCCGTGTCCCTTCAGAGGCACAGTCCCAGGGAGTTTAATTCCCTGACTGAGTCCCACCCCGTAAGGTTTCTACCACCTCCCTGTAGCACCAGGATGGAGACCAAGCTTCTCCCTCTCAGGCCTTGGTGGGACACATCAGTTCCACACTGGGGAAGTGACACTCAAGGGATCAGGATGACAGAACTCAACCCCTGGAAATTAGGTGCACCGCTTCTGTCAAGAAAATGGAGAAACCCAGGGCAAGATACATTTTCCTTTCATAAATCAGTTCTTTAGATTTTCCTTAACAACCTATCTTGAAGTGAATATTGTTTTTGTTTGACTTGTTTGTTTGCTTGTTTTTGATGGTGCTGGAAATTGTACTGAGGGCCTTAGCATTGAACTACGTCCTTAACCCTGTTATTGTTGTTTTGTTGTTTGGAGACAGGCTTTCCCTATGTCACTAAATTGCCAGGGCTGTGCTCAAACTTGCAATCCTCTTGGCTCAGCTTACCAGAGGGCTGGGATTCAGGTGTGCACCATGCCAGTCTTGTTCAGTACTTCACAGGGGAGGTAATGAATGAATAGCTTTAGTCTAGCCTAAATAATGACAACAAGCCTATACAATAAGGCCCATTTGCTCACGAATACAGGTTCTTCTCCTTGGGTGTCATCTTTTCTTCCCTCTCTTGTACAAAACAGTGAATGTAACACACTCAGAAGTTAAAAGAGAAAGAGATCCTAATTCTCTTTAAAGATGAGTCATTTCTCTTGGTCTACACTCAAACCATGTCCTTTTAAAGGTGTACTTAGATGATACAGACTCCTAAATGACTTGTATGTGATATTTCCAGAGCAAGAGTGAGGTGGCTAAAAAGATTGAAATGACCCCACTGGTCATTATATCCATCAATACCAAAAATTACAGATCATTGCAGGACAGCTGCATTTATCACATGACCTGCTCGATGACTAATATTTCTTGTTTCGGTAGGTCAGAGTGAAGAGTAAACAATGTGCTGGTCGTTCGTTCCTTCACAATATACAGTCAATTTTCCACTTCATATATACTACAGAATATGAGGACAGATCCATCAAACCTTTGTACCATACTTCACAGAGAAACTTTAAAGGCTTTAGTAGTTTTCTACATATGAAATATGTCATTTTAATGAAGTATCAGAATACAAAGCCAAGTGAGATCTGTAAAATACTAATACCATCTCTTCTACAAAGTATTAAATAAAGGGGCTGGGGATATAGCTCAGTGGAATAAGCGCTTGCCTAGCAAGCGCAGGGTCCTGAGTTCGATCCCCAGTACTGAAAAAAAAAAAAAAAAGTATTAAATAAAGATGCTTATTTAACATAATACAGGGAACTACTGTAAGAAGCAAAGCCAGAATTGAAACATGCTGTGTGTCATTTGTCCAAACAATTTCTGAAAAAATATCATCTGACACAGAGAAAATGTGTGCATGAAAGTGCCAGATTTTTCTTTACAGTAAACTAAAAATGATAATTTTATTTTATATTAAAAAACTATTTGGTACTTTTTATCATTTTCAGAATGTAGAATTTTTTGAGACTTGGCAAACACGACACATAAATTAATATTTACTACATTACAAGAGAGAGAATTATACATACAGATAAAATACATTTATAATATTAACAACTATTTATAAAACTCAATACTAGCACTATTAAACAGTAATAAAAATGACTTATCTTTTACAACCAAGCTAAAAAGTTAGGACTCATTCATCAAATCGGCAACATTCCTCTCATTATGTCATGCAATGTCCCAATTCATACTCTGCACCTGATAAAACGCTCTGTGCAGACATATGCCAGCACCAGCCGCTCTGGAGTCACGTTAGCGGCTTCCCTTGGGAAAAGTCACCTCTGCTCGTTATTTTCTTTACTCGTAGGAGTTTTTTGATCATCATCTTCAAAACGTTAGTCTCCTCTTAAAGTAAGAGCATGATATCAATGTCTCTAAGGTATCATCAATAGAAAAGGTACAATGGTTCTCTGCTGTAAGTTTGGTTGTATTTGTTTTTGATCTATTTTTCACCCTTTCGAATATGTGTAAGGAAGGCCAATGTGTCCTTAATTGGAATACTTATGCAATTTACATATTACCCGGAATTCTATACTTAATGTATCTTTGCCCAGATTTTCTCCATTATTGTGAAAAATCAACACATTTTTTACTTTGTCAAAAGTCTAACTTAGTAATTATTAGACAATAAATGTAGTAAACATCATTAGAAAGTTTGAGGTCAAATGATACAAACTGAATGCATATGTTGATCTCTGTTCCCTCATAAAGCCCCCCTAGGGCTGGAGGTACAGCTCAGTGGGCTAAGTGCTTGCCGCTGAGCACTAGGGCCCTGAGTTCGATCCCCGGTCCCGGAAAAAAAAAAAAAAAAAAAGCCCCCCTAAAGAGGTCACAAAAGCGCAAACACTTCTGAAACTCACATAGACTGCAAGAAAAGGACATGTGATAACTCATTTATAAACCTCACTCTTTTGGAAAATGTAAACTGAGAGATGGTGGACAAACAGTTGAGCCCAGTGGAATGCTAAAGAAATCACAAAACCTTCCTGAACACATCTTGTTAAGCCACAGGAGTCAGAAACACTTAGTGATTAAGGAGGGGATTATCTAAGCTCTAGATAAAGAGCAGTTACAACTCCAGGTTTCCTTTTTCCACCAAGACTGAGAACAAAGGTTGCTTTCCTAGTGAGGGTCAACCAGCAAATTTGTGGACTCAGGACAATGAGTGTCATGGAAAATCTGCTTACACAGTTACAGGGAACAAGTTGGCAAGTTCCCCATACCATGGAGTTTCCAGACCAAGTGCAGAATCACTCTTAAGCAGGTACAAAGTACTGTCAAACACATAAGGAACATTTTCAACATGGAAAAATCAAACAGAACAACAAACTGCTGAGAAAACAAACCAAATGTATAGATCCAAAATTAAAGTTCATAATTAGTATCATTAATCTGTAGAAGAATAGATCCCATCTGTGGCTCTTATCTAATGCTACTTAGTGTACTGCTGTGGAATTAGGTGGCTTAAGGTCAGTTATGACAAGCCCTGTGCTTCCAGGATGAGGCTGTACGGATCACACAGGGAGCCACGGTAGCACCTGGAAAGGTTTGCCCTGAGCACCGGAGGCTATGTGGTCTCTCTCCACGTGACCGCCCATCGTAGTTACTTTGAGCTTCTCATTCTCCTATAGACTCGGATAGTCAAAATGCATATATGTATTTGCTGAATTATTTCTAACAAGATTCCAAGAACATGTAAAAAGGAAGACACAGAATTTAGCAGAAAAGAAATTGTGACAGAGCCAGTTTTTCTTCTGCTCTATTCTTTGGTCAAAACCATTCCAGAGCTGCTAGGAACCAGAGAAAACAGACATGACCCCTTCTTCTCATGGGAAGGGACTCAAACGATTGTTGTATATTTCTCATACTTCACAATTGATAAACCTTTAATGGAATGACAAAGAAAAAATAAAACAAGCAAAGAGTCTGGATATTAAATAGGGTGGCAAAACTGTCAAAACACGTCAAATGTTTCGAAGACACCATTGAATTAATTACCTGTCACTTAAAATCACAAAAGCAACAGAAATGAAATGGAAACTAAGAAAGAGACATAAGAAATATGTGTGCATTAAGGCAATACATGTTCCAACAAGAAAAAAACATGCGAAAACTAATAATAGTAGCACAGTTAATTAAAATAAGTAACAGGAAGAGGAGGAAAGAGTACTCATGGTTACAAAGATACTAAATGGTTTTCAAAAACATACTACCTACTTCCAGATGTTTCATTATGATATTAAAATTTCAGAAAACAGGAACAATAAGAAAATGAGCCATAAGTTTCTAGAAAACAAAAATAGTCCCAGAAGACCAGAAATTGTAGACAGGCATCTGAATATCCTCATATACCTTAATGCCTCAATGAAACCAGAAGACGGGTTCACAATTCTTAGAAGAATTAATTTTCTAATATTTTATTCTGAACAAAATCACAGATTAAGCATGAGGTACAAGAGAGGAATTTCAGACTTTCAGATTGCTGGGTCCACCAAAACAGGACATAAAACCAAGAAAGAGAAAGGCATGCGGCCCCATAATTAGAGACTAGGACTGAAAAGGGATTCCCAAGGTCGGGGTCAGGGAAGTATTAGGACTCTTTGGAACAGAACAAAGAGTTTCACTTTATCCAAGGTTCTCAGTGAGCTATATTCGTGTTTTTGCTCAGTATTCATGTCAGTAATATTTCCTTGTTGACTACTAAAAAAACCCTGAAAGCCTGTTTCTATAGCATTGAATACTGTCAGGCATCATTTCTGTGTACACTTCACCATTCACTCACTTGCCATTATCCAAACTGGTGACTTTGTTCTGCTCCAAAGAGTCCTGTACTTCCCTGGCCCTGAGCTTGGGAATCCCTTTTAAGTTCTGGTCTCTAATTCTGTGGCCGCATGCTTTTCTCTTTCTTGGTTTTATCTCCTGTTTTGGTGGTGATAGCAGAAATATAGAGATCAACATAAGCTCGATTCATAAAGATAGTAGAAATACATATATGCATTTGTCTGTATATGTCTTTACACTTCTCTCTCTGTATATCTGATTATATATATATATACACATATATATATAGTTCTGCTGTATATGCACGTACATATATAGATACATACATACATATGCTTTTGATTACTTAGTTAACATGACCTTGACTCCAGGTTTCCATTTCATTATCTCTGAAATAGAAATAATAATATCTCTATTTTAGTATTGCAAAAAACATAAAGTTATATATATTTTAAAGTACTTTTTATAAATACTTTTAAAACCAACAATCAGTGCATTGCATTACAGGCAATCAAAAATCAAACCAGTAACAATGTCCAGGCCTGACAAAGTGCCATAGACCCATTTCTTCCTTCTCCTTCCTAAGAAACAGCTATAACTCCTGGAAATAATGTAAGTGACAAGGGCAAACTCAAACATGTAGTTAAAAGCAGAGAAGTATGTTGGGATCTCTGCAATGCAGAAGAAACATCTCCATTGGGTCATATCCCCCTTGGCTAAGAGAAGGCCAACTAGACAAGGATTGTCCTGTTGGCCTGACCTACCAATAATGACATCTCAGGCAGGCAGACTAAGTCCTCTCTATGCCATCTGATCCTGCACCTTCTACATATCCATTTAAACGATTGTCTGTCCCTAGTATAATATCTCAGGAGCCCAATGTCAGTGACATAGGGCATTGATCAGAAGTCCTTCCAGTAACAAGCAGCTAAGGAAATGCTCTTTCCCATGGGGCCTGATGTTTCCTTTCCTGCTGAGATGAGGTAGGCAAATGAAATGCCAAAATAAGGCTCAAGCTAAATCCCAGTGCAAAGAGGGAAATCTAGGGGCAAAGATACTCCTCTTCTGTGCAAGGACACTAAGGCAGCGAGGGAATGACAGCTTCAGGGAGATCCTGTCATTCTACCACATCTCCCTTCACAGAGGTCTGGTGCCTTGAAGCTAGGTTTGGGAAAACCCTATCCATCTCCTCAGCCAGTGGCACAAGGAGTCCCAATGTATCAGATAGGCCAATAATCAGAGCAAGAACTCAGATGTTCCAAAACTTAAATTGTTCTTGGAACTGCAGCCAAAGTAGATAGGTCAAGATCCACATGGAGATGTAGATAGTGTGACTTGCAGATAAGAAAAAATTATAAATAGCTGGATAAAACTGTTCATTAATTTAATTCTGGTGATTATGTAAACATATATCAAAATATTACATGGCACACTGTGAGCATATATAATTCTAACTGGCCAATTATATCTCAGTGAGAAAAAGTATTTCCTAAATAGTACCTAGAGTTTCTAGTGTTGTTAACAAAATATCCAGATTATAAGAGAGAAAGAATGTACCAAAAACGAAAATCACTATTTGATTAAAAACAATACTCAATTAATAATGACTGTGAGGTGAGGAATGAGCTGTTGGAATTACCTGACAAGTGCTTTGAACATATTTAGAGAGAGACCATCTGTAGAGAAGACCAATTCAAATAAAAGCAAATTTTACAACTAAAGCCATGGAGGCTAAGAAGTAACTGTCACAATATTGTTTTAAGACTTGATAGAAAAGATAAAGATTTCAGTATCTAGTGAATCTACCCTTCAAGAATGAAAGAGGCATAAAAGCATTCTCAGACAAAGGAAGAGGAAAAGGAACAGAACTTGTGGCAAGCATGGCTGCCCTTAAAGGCTGACAGAAGGAAGTTCTTAAAAAATAAAAGGTAAGACTATGATACAAGGAAAAATCTTCGTGTCTCAAATAAGGACAGAGCAACAGGAAAGCTGGAAACACAGGGCCATGCAATATTAACCTTTCCTTCCTGAGTTTAAAAGATCATATTTGATAGAAATAAAAAATAATATCACTTGCTTTTACAAACAGGAGAGAGGAAAGAGGCATAAACAGAAGGTAAATTTCCAAACTTTGCTTGAAGTGGTAAAATGTTGGTAGAAGACAGTCCCCTTCCCCATGTTCCCTTAGTTTTTGATTAAAGGTTTTGCCTGTAAATTTATTTTAATTTCCATTATCACTAAAGCATGGACTCATGCTTTCTGGTGACAGCTGCCTTGACTATTATTAATGGAAGATCTGATGGCAAATATACTTAAATTAATTATCAGTTATGAAGACAATATAAATTCATCCTGCTGAATGTCATATGACACAATTTTGGAAGTATAAGACAAAATATAATATTCTTTATTCCTCTAAGCCTGAGAATAGCTCTTTTTCTGTCTGAATTATAAATACATATTGGCCAGAAATTTAGCCTTTTCTACTATGTTGTCTCTGTGTTTATTTTGTTTATTGTGTTTGTCTTTGTCACTTTACCCTACTGGGCCAAAATACCTGGCACCCAGAACTTAAGAGAAGAAAATCTCATTTTGTCTCACAGTGTGTGACTGGTTGGCTCAGAGGAAAACACGGCGTGGTAGCGGGGTACGGGAGGGGAAAGGGCGATAAACCCTAAGCAGAGACTGAGGAGGGAAGAACTGCAGAGACAGATACATCACTCAGGGGCATCCCACGTGACCTGCCTCTTCAGTCCGGGCCCCACTCAGCATGGCAGTCCTCTGTGAGTTCTCCAGCGGATGCTCCACGGGTAAGTGAGGTGCCCCCGCGGTC
Organism: Dinomys branickii; assembly: GCA_004027595.1. Taxonomy (NCBI): domain Eukaryota; kingdom Metazoa; phylum Chordata; class Mammalia; order Rodentia; family Dinomyidae; genus Dinomys; species Dinomys branickii. The sequence goes on along the minus strand of PVLD010009099.1, from coordinate 31,694 downwards.
CAGTCATTTTCCCAAGCCCCACCTTTGGGCACATGCGAGTCACGTGGGACAGTCTCTGTCTAAACCACAGTATGCTTCCTGTGGTACTTTGTACCCTGTGGAACACAGGCGGCAGAAGGAATAAGCCAGGTGCTTCGGAGTGGTGTATCGATATTCTTAACCCATGAAGCTTTCATTTTTAAGTCTTCAGGAAATCCATGATCATTTATGTATCTCATTAAAGAAAGCTAAAGAGAAAGAAAGTCAAAGCTATTTAAACTATGTCGTGTTTTCACATGAATGACAGTGGACCAGCCAAAAGATCTTGCAATATGAAATATACATTTTGAAGTAGTCTCATTTCACTTCAATAAAAATTATTAATTGATGATGAAATTGAATTTCAAAAATGCCCCTTTGGGTTTTTCTGCCTTTGTTGCTCCCTCTGTACATTTTCTTCACTTGACTTTCAATAAAATTACAGGAATAACATTCATTTGAAAAGGTGATAAAACCGGGAAAATCCTTCCCATTGAATCTGAGAGCGGCTCCGGTTCTTCCACACAGCACACAAGGGCCCTGAGGGAGGCTGCAGTGGGTGTACTTCCCATACCCTCCCTACTGCCTGGGTCATCCTGTCTTCGGAGGATTGCTTTCTCCCCCGGCGTGCTCTGCCTTTGCGATCACAAGCTTCTCTTTCAAGGCTCAGTGCTGGCACCACCTACTTTACGATATGCACCCCAGCAATGCCAGTTAAAATCACCACTTTCCCCTTTTATGCCCTAACCACATGCAGTGGATATTTATAGCCCTCCTCCTCACACCCACGCTCTTGCTTCCTTTGAAAGCCTGTACCTCACCTGAGGGGTTCATTCTAATGAGGACCAGTAGTTGCAGCGCCCCCTGCTGGCACTTGTAATGCTCTCTCACTCCATGGCCTTAAAGATAAGTCCAAGGAATCAGGGAGTGAATTAGTGCAGATAGGGTCATTACTCAGATTATTCTCTCCTTTCTTTCTTTCTTTCTTTCTTTCTTTCTTTCTTGGGTGGTCATTGATGACAGTGGTGTAAGGGTGAATGTTCTGGGAGCCAGGATTCCAGCTGCCTGTAACCCTGTGAGTGGTAATGAAACCTCGTGTACTGTACAAGGAGCAAGATGTTAAAAGTCATGGTGAACTCCAGCCTCTGCCTCCCGCGGCCCTGCTCTTCTGCTTTGTTAAATGGTTCCATACTTTGCCTTTTTTACTTAAATAGTTTGATTCTCAGTTCTCTTAAAATACAGCAAAGTGCACTATGTAGACTTCTAACACAGTTGCTCTAATATTTTATTTAACACATTTATTTCTGTGCTTCTGGCTCTCAGCATTTGAAAGTCTAAGATTAGCTACTTCCCTTACTTTAAATGAATTTACTCCTTTTTGAAATTCAGAAGGTCTCAGAGAGCATCACCCTAGCCATCCTGAGGGTTCGACCAAAGTCAGCAGGTGGAGTGGTAAGTATTGAAGACGGACTCCAGCCGCAGTGTTAATCACAGTTGTGTTAATTGTGAGACAGGAAACAAACTGTCATGGTCCAAACACAAAATGCAACAAAACAAAAAACCCATGAGCCCTGAAAGTGCAAATATGGCTATGCTAAAGTTTCCTCCTCTGACCCTTGATAAGAAGCACTCGGCTAAGCACCCGCAATGGGAAGTCATTAACTCCTGCAGCAAGACTTGGGTCTCGGTCTCTGGTGAAAGCTTGCTAGAGATACTCTGAGCAGAGTGGTTACCTTTCCGTTGTCTGTTTCCTAATGGGGCAATCGGAGACTACAAATTTTAAGACAACAGGCAAATGAGTAAGGGGTGACTACAGGTGTCAGCAGGGGCCAAGGGCAACTGGAGAAAATCATCATCTTGCTCCACCTTTGTGCTAATTAGCATCCTTGTCATTAATTACATGCTGTTGTCCAAGTCCTGGTAGCCACGCAGCTCTTGTGCTGGGTTCTTATGCTTACAGGGCATCTCTCCTGATGGTTTTCATTGTCTTAGTGCCATGTAGCATACAAAAAACAAAAACAGAATAAAAACACCTAATAGTATCCTGAATATGCTTGTATTAGAATATGTTTCTTTTGAAACAAGGTAGGTGTCCTTTGATAAGCGAGAGCCCTCCTAAATTATGATGAAAGTGACTTCCCAGATCTGTCCTCTGTGGAATTTCACCAAGTAACAAATGTAAAATCCAGGAGGTGATAAACTTTGTTAATTTGGACTGTTCATTGAAAACCAATGGACTCTTGTTGTCCAAAATCAAAATAACCAGTAGAGTTTCAATTTGACTGAGAGTAATCAGCAATTAGAACAAAAGTCTGCATAGTGTTTTCTTAAAATGGAAACACTAAAGGGTCCTTATTCATTGCCAGAATGAGTCTCAGTGATCAAGCAATTGCAACTTTTGTGTTATGAAGGAGAAAAAGAGATGCAATGACATTAAGTACATATAACTGATTGTAACACAACTGTAACCAAAACAGACAACAATCAAACAAGCACAATAGCTACACTTTTACACACTTACACTCAAATTCCCACTGCTCCACTCTCACTGTGAGATATTCCTTCCAGAACTGAGATTTCTCAGCGTTGGAATGTATTACATAAGTTTTTAAAAGAAAACCAAATTTATGTATTTGTCTACCACTGCCAGCTACATCCATCAATATTTCATCTTACTTAAGGCTGCTGTTCCTCGCTGCTCTTGCCTTCCCTTTCCACACACACACAACACCCTGATCCTCTAAGGCCTATCATGTGTTGAAATTCTTTTACCTCATGTCCTCAGTGACTTAACTGCTAAAGTCAACACACACCTCTAGAGTGATCTTTTGGCCTCTCCAAATCAAAGTAGGAGCGCTAATATGGTCATCTTTAGACACGCTACTTCCTTTACACCACTCTACACAACTAAGCTTCTTGTTTCGTTCCCTGGGAAAATCTCCCTGATTGTCCTCCACAGATAGGCAAGACCTCCTTCCTCTCCTTTAGCCGCTGTTTTCTCCTGCTCTGTGCTCACTCAGCCCCTCTTCCCATCTACAGTGCTTTCATTGCACTCATGCCCCTGTCTCAGCGTTAGGCCAACTCAGATTTGCACGTGAAATTGCACAAGTGCTGATCTGCTATCTTCACTTGAACGGTGCTCATGGACACAGATGCACACACGTCCATGTGCACAGACCTATGCACCCACCCTCCATGCACACACAGCCCAGACAGCACTGATCTCCCCATCCCTTCCTCCCTACCTAGCTTGTTCTGATGAGTATCAACTTTGTTGTTGGCAACAGTATTTAATTTACACTGTAGCTTAAGCAGACACTGCACGCATCTGTGAATTTTCCCTGTCTCCAGCGTTAGTCCCCATCTCCTATTTATTCCTTCACTGAAATGTTTCCTGGATTTATTTCTCAAACCCAACCTCTAATCTCAGCCACTGTCCCACTGTACACTTATGTCTTACCTAGCTTATCTTTGCTTCTTAACCTTTTCCCCTTTTCAGTGATCTTCCTCTAATCTACTACTTCATGTGCTAGGAGAGCAGTCTGTTCCACAGCACAGAAAGGAAAATGAAGTTTTTACTTACCTACCTAAACCTCATCAGTCTCTCACCCACAGCAGAGAGCTCTGCCATGATGTGATTTCTGAATACCTACCAAGAAGGTCTCTTGTCTGAAGTCATCAACGCAGTCATCCTGAGATTCCATGCAAAGAGAACTGACCACTTACGTGCCTTTAGGATGATCACAATTCTAGTAGAGCGTGGACAGCACCTCGTGCTAGGGTCTGTTTATTTTATCTCAGGTCACTTTATGTCTTTGGAATTCCTGTGTGTGTGTGTGTGTGTGTGTGTGTGTGTGTGACTGTTTACATGCACATATTTTTCCTGTTCCTAGAACAGAATTAGCTACAAATTAGTTTTTAACAGTCTTTGTTAAATAGGTGGATAAATATACAGGTGTATTACATACATATCTGTATCTGAATGTATCAGTTACCCCTTGTGAACTCCTTCAATTTTTCTGGGTCAGACCAATCTCTTATCCTGGCCTTCAAGAAACCAGGCCTCTCTGGCTCTGCCTAACTTCAGATAGGAGCAATACACTGGGGCCCTGTCTCAGAGCCTAGATAAGCCCCTTATTTCCTGTTGTGTGATACAGCAAGACAGCAAGAGTCCCTAAGTCCTCATAAGGGATGCTTTCGCTGGTGAGGATGGGAGCCTGTGGCTCAATGTGTCGCCTTACTCCATGTGGCTACACTGTCCTAGCTCTCGTCCCACGTGCTACTCTGGTCCTAGAGGGTCACGGCAGTGGAGGACACATCTTTTGTTGTTGTGCTGGTTCCTCATGCATCTCTGTGTCTTTTGCTATTTCTCACTTTTGCTCATGAGGATCACATTCTGCATCAGAGTCAGACCTCAGCATTAACTGTAGGCTTCACTTTCTGAGGAGCCCGGGCTGATACAGCAGCCACTGGTCTTGGCGTGGAGAAATAACAGAAGCTGTTACTATCTAAATCCTCTTCAGGCTACAACTTTCTAGAAAAATAGTTTTCTGCTTCTATAAAAAACATATTTCAGGAAACTTTTCAGCATGAATTTATGTACAGATATACAGTATGAGACTTGAGTTTCACAATTGCCATTCATAAATTATTTAATATTATTAATTCATTAAACGTAATTAACATTGGTTTCCCTATCAGGGAGATAGAAGGGGGAACCCTCTCTCAGGACTGCTGTGAGCCTCAGACCAAAAGGGTTGAAAAATGCTTTTTACAACTTGAAGCTCTAAATGCATAGTTGTCTTCCTCACTATGTAACAATGTATTTCCATGAGGGTAGGTGCTGATATAATGGAAGAAAGCAAGCTATTAATCTTTATAGTCATGGCTTTGACTCTTGGCCAATTAAAAATAGTCTATCATATTTGACTACATGTCAACTTTGAAAACTAATTTCCAGCATTACAGTTTACTATAAATTGTTTTCTAAAGTTTACTGAAGTTTATTTGACAGCGGAGGAGTTGTTCTTATCAGCATAATAGACAATTTTTGAGTCTCCATTGCATTATCTTAAGAAACCCAGCTCTTTTACATATATCAGCACTTTCACTCTGCAGGGTCCATAAGATGGGTGCAATTATATATCCCCCAAACAGTCCTGTGTCAACAGATATGAAAATAACTATCAAACCAGCTGATGGGTAGCAAAATGCTGGCTTGGGAAAGCCTAAAACATTGATTCATCAACTAATGTACAAAAACTCAACTTCAGCATATATGGCAATGATACCTGTCCATTAAAAATAGCTGTGGAAATAGATGCATGAGAGTTAAATATTCAAGAGTCCAGATCCTAGTATTTTTACTTTAAAATTGTATAGATTTTTCACCTCTACCAAAAGAATCATTCTTTTTCTTTTTGTTAATTTTAAAGACAATAGTAAAAAAAGAACAATAGCAAAATGACAACATCATAGACATAAACAAAACAAAGCAAGAATATTAAAAATGTTACAGGGTTTTAAAACAAAATGATAGGAATTAACAATGATTGTTATGTTACATATTGTTATCTTCAACAAATGTCTGATAATGGGATCCACTTTCATCACTAAATGGTGCTGCCCCATAAACAGAATTCATAAGACCAATGCAGAAGGAAACAACGCATTTTTCTTTGGGTTGCTTTTTGACCTGTGTATATTGTCCTAGGGTAACTATCACTGTTGACCTCAGGATGTTCTTGTCACCTTTAAAGCAGCCGCATGGATCTTGTTAGGCATTCTAGATCTCCTTGTAGGATTTTACTAGGATGGAGTTCAGAAGAAAAATGAGGAAACATAAATATTGCCTTGTAGCAGACAGGGTCTTTCCTTTCAGCTAAAACCCCCTGAAGACATCCTCCAACCTTTGTGGAAAGTTCTGATCTTCATAGTTCACCATCAGAATAAGCATGTCTCCTCTTGGGCTGAGTGGCAGCGTGAGCCGCTCTGCATGTCAGCTCACACCCTCTGCACCCTCCTCCTCCACTGCCACTGCTGACCTGCTCCTCGCTCTCCTCTCTCCTTCTTTCAAAAGTCTCACACTCCCCCATTCTTCTGTCCTTGTGTGACCCTTAATTCCAGCTCTCCCTTCTTCTTGCAGGGCAGCATTATGTCTGCTGCGAACCTTCCCTTCCAGTCTCCCTCCCCTGGCCCCAGGTCACTGATCCTTTCTCAGGGCTCCTGCCTCTTCCTTAAAGGCCCTTCGCTCACGTGTCATTCCCATCAGCAAACAGCCTGACTTTAGCCTATGATTTCAGGCCTGATTTCCTCATGTTCATATTTTGTTTGCATTTTTCAGTCTCAGAGGAATATGAAGAGCACTCACTCTTTCAGGTCCTTGCATTAGGGAGACAAAACGATGCTTACTCCCGCAGGTCTGATTTATTTCACTTATCAGTAAAAGGCAAAAGATTTATACGATCCGAAGAGAAACCAGGGTATTATTTCACTTATCAGTATGGTCTCTCGTTGTGACCATTTATCTATAAAAGCCTCGAGTGAATAAAAATTAGGAGGCATGGTAAACATTGTGAAATGAAAGAAAATTGCTCAAAAGTAAACAACAGCTGGGACGAGAGAAAAGAGAAAAGAAAGAAGGGGAAAAGTATGTATACATGTATATACAGGATAGACAACTATGTATATAATGTAGTTGTACTACTGACTTCTACCACTTTATTGAAAGGAACAGTTAATGATTAATTATTTGATTAGTCTTGCATGTCTATATTTTTTTTCCTGAGTAATCACTTTGAAGATGTCAATACATGACACAACAACCATTGTTAATTCCCTGTCACTTGTCTGTAATTTAACATTGCTTGTACTATTCTTGTGCTACTTTGTAAATGGCTGTTTGTTAATATGTTTTCATTCTTTTACTTTTAAAAATAATTTTAAAAATGTGAAGAGCAAAGGTTCTATTCACTAGATTCCTAGGACATCCTTGCTGTAGAGCCTGTTTCTGTAGGTTAATGGTTAGATGTGTCTTATGCACTATGCCAGGCCTGCTTTGGGACCTGCCTTCCTGGCTGATATTGGTTCAAAACACTTAATTGCTTGAATTTACTCTTTTCCTTTTTTTTGGTCTTTTGAGACAGGGGTTTGCTGTGCAGTTCAGGTTGACCTTAACTCACTTTGTAACCCAGGCTGATCTTGAACTCACAGCAATCCTTTGCCTCAGCCTCTTGAGTGCTGAGACTACAAGCATTGGCCACCATGCCCAGCTGCATTTATTCCGTATTTGGCAATGACTTTCTCTCTCTTGCTCATTCCAATTTTCTCTGTTTTAGTTGATTAAGTCTCAGCCCTAGACTTTATCACTTCTGTCTAGAGAAATTGTGGACTATTCCTCTTGTATGTCTCCCTAGTTGATTTAAGGTAACATATTTTGTAACACCCTTGGTCACTGCTTGCCTATTCCTTAAGGACACTGGTGAAAACAACAGAATTGCTTAGGTTTTGATTGTTATTGCACCTAATATTTTGTTATAGAAAGGAGCCAACAAACCAGTCACATATTGTGAAGTACTGGAGGGTAAACCATCTCTTTCCTAGCAATGTATTCCCAGCAACATTTTCAGTGTTGAGCTCATAAAAGGTACATATTTGAGTGAGTTCAATTAATGGCTGAGTGCATATATACTTTCTGCATGGGTGCAGTTACACAGCAGTATGCTGAGTCCAGCCTACCACTTTTTCATTACATCTTGAGTTTATCCACACGTGTGCCATCACAGTCCCTGAAATGTTTACTATATAACTTTACATAGTGTTTACATAATGTATTCTAACATTGTTTTCCATTTCCTTTGTCTTGCAGTCACGGGGATTGAATCGAAGGCCTTTGCACTGACCGTGTGCTTTTGAGATAGTCTTGTGAAGCTGCTAACTTGCCCAGCCTGGGTTGCAACTTGTGATCCTCCTACTTTGCTCTCCCAGAGTGCTGGGCTCACCAGGATACCTGGCCTAGAAAATTTCAAACATACAAAGGAAGATACATTGGTAAATATTCTTTACATTCACAGATTCAGGGAGGACCAACAAACTCAAGGCCAATCTTAGTCTAACCATATCTCCACCCATTTATCCTTCCCTTTCCCTCAAGCATTCAAATCTCAGACCTTGTATCATTCACCTATAAATATTTTATTATGTATTTTTCTTTTTTTTATTATGCATTTTTCATATGTAGAAAATCTTTTGTAAACCAAACCAAAATAATGTTTTCATGCAAAATAAAATTAACAATAATTTCTCAATACCATCAAATACTTAGTGTTAGATGGACATGTTTGCATATGTGCTTAACACCCCTGCATTTATTTTGTGCCAGTGCAACTCTGTGATTGTCAGGGTGAGAAGACAGCAGCCTTCAGACATTTGGAAGTGACTGATTTTTAGTTACTTTCTCTTTGCCCATTTTATATTTACCATTATGTTTTATCCTTAATAAAGACTGAAAGTATATGTGGTAAAACAAAGCTATCTACAAACTCCAAAATATAAAATAACATAACAAGTACATTATAATTGCATAGAAATGTCCATGCACACTTTATTGTAATTCATCCCCAGGAAGTAACTTAGGGGCCTAGTGTTTGCACATCTGCTTTTGTACCAACATCTGCATGCTCTGAAGGCTTCTATGGGCCCTCTGCATTGAGTGACCAGAGGAAGGACAGAGTGGATCTAGTACATATGCCTTAGCTCAGAAGTGATTGCTGTCTCTCTGCACAACTTCCCTTTGGCAAGAATCTGTCATGTAGTTCTCTAAGTAATAAAGTTTAGGGCCACGCAGCTGTTTCCTAGAAACTATTCTTTGCAATGGAAAGGATCAAGGATATTTGCTAGTGATGCCAACCTTTGCCGCTATAAACTTTACTACGGTGCTCGTACCAATCTGCCAGAGAGAAGACCCTCAGACAGCATTCAGGAAATATGCTTTGTGCTAACTGTTTATTTCAGGTAACACATATAACCCACAGGGAACATCAAATACTTAATGTAAATGCTCAGAATTTAAGGATCAGAGTAAATGGAAGAAATGAACTCAGATTGATTTGTACCTGCAAAGATGCAATGTGTTCATAAGATGATTCAGGGGCTTACAAGTTACACACAGACTGTGGGCTGTTTATACAGCTGCTCAGCTCATGGCAGCAGAAAGCAGCAGAGAGAGACAGGATGGGACCATGGCCACAATGTCTCCCTCAAGAGCTCACCCCAATAGACTGACCCTTTCACCCTAGGTTATACCTCTTAAACATTGGACCCTTTCCCAATAGGACCAAACTGAAGATCAAGGCTTTAATGTGGGCCTTCAGAGGAGACACAAGACCTGAATTAGAGCATAGTTGATGCTGTTATTAACAGTGATTCTTTTTCTGTTTCTAATTTTGTTTTTCATTTAAATTAGCATGTTGCACACATGTGTTTGGGAAAAAAAACAGAAAAAAAGGGAATTTCTATATTTAGCAGATTCTTTAATTTTGACAACTGTCCACGTGATTATAACATGCACTTTATGATAGATTTCCTGTGTTTACTCCTCCAGACACTCCGCTGGACACAGCCTAACCTCTCAGAAGTCACATGAGTGGGTTGGCAGGAACTGGTGTAAAATGAGGTATGACAGAACAGGTCTAATGATACCATTGTCCGGAGTCCTAGGCTTATGTGTAGTTTTTTAAAAAACATGTAATGAGATGGTGGCTTTGTGGGCAATGAGATGTGTCCAGGCCTGGTAATGAGATGTTTGGCTGGAAAGCTGTAATGAGATGCTTGGCTGGAGCTCTAATAAGACTGCTCGCTGCGAATGTGTAATTAGTCATTTAACTTGGTGTCTGCACTTGGGGTGTGACTAGGAGCATAATTAGTGTGGGGTTGGGAGCCAGGGATGCTGTGTGTGTCTGGACTGCAGAGATGATGGAGCAAACCTTGTGGGAGCTGTGTGTGGATGGTGATGATGAGCACACTAGGAGAGAAGTGAATTGCACAGGAAGTGACCGTTCCATTGGGACGGAGGGAGGCTGCGACCTCTGAGCAGCGGGTGAGCACTCCGTTACCAGACAGTAACATGCCCAGGTGACATTTCCAGGTTTCTGCTGTTCCACTCAAAGAACCTGATGGGACAATCAACGAATATAAAGTTTAATGCCTGTTGAAGGTTAAAGGAAGAAACATCAAAAAGCAAGTGCTCAGAAATAAGAAGTGCTCTGAAGAAAGGAGAAGAGAAAGTGCATCCTACATGCAGTAGGCCAGTGCCAGCAGGAGAAGCCAGTGGCCACAAGGTCAAGGGCTCTCATCTCTTGCATCTTTTTTTTGCTTTTTGAGACAGGGTCTTGCTATGCAGTTCAGGCTGGCCTTGAGCTCACTTTGTAGCTCAGACTGGTCTCGAACTCGCAGCAGTCTTCTTGCCTCAGCCTCAAGTGCACTACCATGCCCAGCTATTACATCTTTTGATTTCCGGTTCAGGCAGTACCATGCAGGACTCCAGATCTGCTCTGTGCAAGTATTCTAGCTGCTGTTTGACTGTCTCCGTGATTGACAGTTCACATCTAATTGTCTATCCAGGCTGCCATGCTCTGACTTCCTGCCTGAATTCACAGGAAGGAAGGAATTCACACAGGGAATGACTGCAGTATATGTAGGAATGAGCAGAGCAAGAATCCCTGTCCTATGACCATGGGAACATCATCAGGCAAATGGCTTATTGTTTTCCTACCAATCTTTCTTTATGTTCTGGGGATAGCAGCAGTATTCCATTCCTCGGGGTCATTTTGAAGATTAAGCAGGTCCATCTGTGGAAAGCATTTAAAGCAGTTCACATGAGGGCTCCATGTCAATGCTAGGTCTGATGGTGTGCCAGGACTTGGAGTATTATTGGAGCTAATCCTTGCAATGACGCAGTAAAGAAACAAAGCTTCAGCACAATTCTCTTCTTTGTCCCAAATTACACAATTAATAATTAGCAGGAAAGAAATCTGTGTCATAGGAGTTCTCTGGTTTGAGGAATGTTGTATCCCTTGCTAAACGTAAAGGTTAAAATTTCTAGAACAAGCTTCTTCCAGGAGCTAAGAGGAGACTTCTATAATATATGCTGACCAGGTCCAGCAAGTGGCCATAGGAATAGACCTATCAAAGCCAGATACCGGAGAGGGAATTATATCTCTTCCCACATCCTGGGACTTAGTTTTCTGTATAATCAGGAATCACCTACCTATTCATGTGATGGATTTCAAAGTTAAAAGCAAAAATATAAGCCAGGTATAGTAGCACAATCCTAAATCCAAAGTACCTGTGAGGCTGAGGCATGATAGTCACAAGCCATTGACCAGCCTGGATGAACTGGTGAGATCCTATCTCAAAATTGAAAAGAAGGGCTGGAGAAGTAGTTCAGTGAAACACCATGGGTTCAATCCCCAGTACCTAGAATGTAGCTTAAAAGTAGCTGTGTAACATTTATCCAATAAAGTCTTTGTTTTTTTTTAAATTAAAAAAAGGAATCAGTTGTTACTACTAAGTGAGAAGTCTAAGTGTGGGTGAGCGGGAAATGATACAAATGTTGCAATCGTACCTTCAAGGACTGGGCTACTGATGTTTGTCTGACCTGACATCCACATGACTTAGGCCTCAGACCACTGATGCCCAGGTTTGGCGTCCTGAGCCCTGTGTGTGGATTTCATGAGCAAGAAAGGGGAAGAGGTCTGTAGTCACAGAGGGCTTAATGGTGAGTCTACCCTACTGTAAAATTGTCCATCCAGTCTGAAAAAAGGCTGCTGGCTACTCATTAGCTAGATCCAAGAGTGGAGAAATGAATTTGCCAGCCTTTGAATGTACCTATACTAAAATCTGAATGGAGTTGTTGTGGACTGGTATAGAGACTTTATTAAGGAAACTACCTTTCTGTTTATTCTTTGATCTGGAAACATTGCGATAAGGCTTAATGATGAAATAATTGACTTCTCACTTAGTAAACCAATAAAACTGCAGATGGAACTGTCTTTTTTCAGACAATGGGACTGCTATTTCGTATGATAATCACATTCCTGTAGTCTCTCATAGCTCAGGTTTTACACTTCTTTCTCCTTGAAGTACTGATCTTTCTTTCAGATACAAACATAGCAGTGGATTAACTGGATTTCCTGCCAGCTCTAAGATTCTGAGGACCCTCCGTACCATCTCATAGGGTGCCGGCTCATTTATGCTCCTGTCAAGAGCACACAAAAGTTTCCAAGACATCTTTGACATTTCTTTATTTATTTTACCTAAAATGAGAGGAACTGCATTTCTATAGAGCACATTCCATAATTGTCATATAGCAAGGACAATCAGCATATAGATTTGGCTATGTGAATGCAGTGAGTAAAAACTAGAAGCATTTCATCAGAAGCATTTTACAAACTCAAGAATTCTGCAGTGGTCATTAGCTCTATCTCTAAGGAGCCACTGGTGGTCTTTCTTCTCCATCTCTTTCTCTGAGCTTGGACAGGAAATTCTTTGCGCAGGATGAATTACATCTCTAAAAGAAATCTTCATCTGAGACAGGGCACTGCTGTGAGTTTCTCCTTTGATAAAGAAAAGGGGATGGCAGATAATATATTATTCAGGTGAGCCAAAGATACACTGCTGTGAAATAAAACCTCTAAATCTTAATAGCTTAACAAAATCAAAGGACTGTTTCCTATTTCACAAGTCTAAAGAAGGTTGCCATGTGGAGCTCTGCTCACTGTACCTACCAGGAAATCAGCTGGACAAAGATGCATTAAAATCATGTTCTCAACACAAGATTCAAGATTCATTAATGCCTTCATAGAGCAGGCTGGGGCAGTATAGGAAATTCCGTGCTTTAGCCTGGCAGTGACGTGTGCTGACTTTCCTTGTGTTTTTTCCAATTAGAACCAGTCACATGACCGTGCCTCTAGAAGTAGGGAAAAACTATGTATCGGTGTACATGTGTTTCTGTCTGTTCCTGCTCTTCTGTCTTATTCTTATCAGCTCCTTAGAAGCATGTGTACTGAATTTCTACACGACCTGAACCTTGCTCTTGCAGACTTACTTCTATGGTGACACATGCCTGTAATCCAGGTTGAGGCAGGAGGACTGGGTGGCCAATTTGAGCCCAGCCTTTATTATTCAGTGGTTATTCCCTGTCTCAGTATACATTTTTTATTGCTTCTGTGTTGTTCTGTTTATTATGTTTCCTCTTTAAAATAAAAGAAAATATTTTTAAATAACACACACACAAAAACCAGACAGGACTAGGAGTATAGATCATTCCTGAGTACTTCACCAAAATAATAAATAGAAAAAAGGTAATTAATAAAAAAAAAAAGAGGAATCATCAGTATCTGACATGCTCACATTTCTTTGTAGCTAACCTACTGAACAGTCCAAAAGGAAGGAACTCGGGTATATTCTAAAAAATCCACCCACTGGATCACAGTTCTTGAAATGGTCTTCCGAACTCCCTTGCATTCCTACTTTACCTCATTTTGTTGTTATCTTCGGATGTTTTATCCTAAATTGTTTTCCCCACAGTTGCTGTGTGCCTATGTTTCTTCCTCCTTCCTTCCTCCCTTCCTTTCCTTTCCTTTCCTTTCCTTTCCTTTCCTTTCCTTTCCTTTCCTTTCCTTTCCTTTCCTTTCCTTTCCTTTCTCTCTCTCCTTCCTTCCTTCCTTCCTTCCTTCCTTCCTTCCTTCCCCTTCTACCTCCCTCCTTCCTTCCCTCTTTTTATACTTTGTGTGACTCCCTTCCTTTTCCTTTCTTTTTGACATTAGACTTTCATGCCTTTTTCAATTTTCATTGTTGTTTCTGTTAGTGGGCTTATATAGTTCATTAATTGGAATTTTATTAACATTAAATAATGATAAATGCTCAGTAAAGAACGTTTTACATTTCTGATGATTCTCTAAGCATCACCTAATATTAATTTACTGTTCTAAATATTTTTATTACTGTAAACATCTTTAATGTGCAAAATTCACTGCATGAAGTGCATTTACATCTTCATGCAACCATTTCCACCATTCAGGTCTAGAACATTTTTCGTTCTCCCAAACCAAACCTCATTATGGGTTAAAAAATAATCTCCTCTACTCTCTTCCTGCAAGTGTCTAGCCGTTAGGAACCAACATTCCATTCTGTCTGGGAAATTGTCTTCTCTTCATATCTTATGTAAATGTAGCCATACAGTAATCGTTCCTGTGTCACTCTGGCTTATTGTCCTCAGTTTAACGTTTTCAATCTTCCTGTAGCACAGTTCCTTTCATGTTGAAGCCTTAGCAATATTTCATTGTGTGCTATATTGTTTTCCCATTCATCTATCAATGGAAACTGGTGTTGCCAACATCTTTGGAATTTTGTGGATAATGCGGCAATGAACATGTGTGCACATGTATCTGTTTGGTATTTTACTTTCAATTACTTTGAGTCTATATTCAAAAGAGGACTGTCTTAGAATTCCATTTATATTCATACATATGGTAATTCCACTGTTACTTTTTAAAGGAATTATCAGACTGTCTTTGTAAGTATCATACTCTCACCAATAATGAAAAGGATTCCAATTGTTCACACTCCTTATACTTGTTTCATCTCATGTAATTTTGGTTTGCCTTCCCCTAATGATTACTGATTTGAAAATGTTTCATGTGTTTATTCAACATTTATATACCTTTTTAATGTTTTAATTTCCCTGACTTTTTGAGACAGGGTTTCATTATGATGTTCCAGCTAGTGTCGAACTCACTTTGTAGCCCAGGCTTGTCTCAAGCTTGCGGTGATCCTCCTGTCTCAGCCTCCCAAGTGCTGGGATTACAGACCTGCACCACCACATCCAGCTGTATACTGCCTTTAAAAAAATGTCTTTAAAGTCCTTTGCTCACTTTTCTACATGATATTTTATTTGTTATTTTGAATTATAGTTCTTTACACAGCTAGGTATTTACTCCTTGTTAGACATGTGATTCACAAATGTTTTCTCTAATTCCTTGAGAGACATTACTCTACTGATAGTAACTTTTGATTCAGTAACATTTTTAATTTTGATGTAGTCAAGTGCATCTATTTTTCTTTTATTACCTATGCTTTTGAGTTTTAAGAAATCAGTGTCAAATGAAATATTTAATGTTCTTGTATTACAGTTTATATTCAGACCTCCCCTAAAGCCTCACATGCTCACAAATGGGGCCTTTGGGAGGTTACTGGACCATGGGTCTATGATATTCATTCAGGTCCAGTTTATTTCATTTATGAATATGGTCTCTAGTTGCATCCACTTACCTATAAAAGCCTTGTTTATCTTTCTTTTTAGTTGAGTAATATTCCACTGTATAAAAATATCACATCTTTTTTATCCATTTAGTTATGATGAATTGTACTGCTATAAACATGAATGCACATATATCACTGTGGTATGTTGTTTTCAGTTCTTCTGCAAAAATAACCAAGAGAAGAAAAGCTAGGGAGAATGGGACCTCTAGTCCTAGTTTACTGAGGAATCTCCAGACTGATTTTCACAGTGGTTGCACTAGTCTACATTCTCCTCAAGAGCAGAGACGTGTTCCTTTTTTGCCACAGTCCTTCCAGCATTTGTTATGGGTTGATTTCTTGATGATAGCCATTTTTTCTGGGGTGAGGTGGAAAAGCTATATATATATATATATATATATATATATATATATATATAATATGTATATTATAGATAAAATAATTGTACTACTAATTTCTATTGTTTTATTAAAAGGAACAGTTAATGTCTAATTGTTTAATCAATCTTACATGCATATATCTGCTCATCTGAATAACCGCTTGAAGATAACAATATGTAATGTAACAACCATTGTTAATTTCCTATCACCTTGTTTTGAAATTGTGTATCATTGTTATTGTTTTTATGTTGTTTTGTTTGTGTCTTTGTTTTTGTATTTTTCTCTTTAAGAGAAAAAAGAAAAAATATATGTATATACAAGAATAGCTGGGATAAGTGTATTGCTGATGGCTCTTGGTTTATTGAAAGGAACAGTTAATACTTAAATTTTTTTCTTGATTAATTTTGCATGCTTATGTCTGATAATTGGAACAACTACTTTGAAGACAACAATATGCAATATAACAACGATTCCTGAATTCCTACCATCTTGTTTAATGAAGCTCTGTATCATTTCTAATGTTATTTCATTACCTGTTTGATTACCTGTTCTTGTTTGATCATTCTTGAATTCTTACATCTGGTAATCTGAGCAACTTCTTTGAAGTTAATAATATGTAATATAACAATCATTGTTAATTCTTACCATTTTAAACCAGGCGTGGTGGCCCATGCCTGTAATCCCAGCACTGGGGAAGCTGGATCACTACAAGTTTGAGGCCAGCCATGGCTACAAAGAGAAGTCAAAGTCAGTCTGAACTGCATAGAGAGATCGCCTCAAAAAGACATAAAATATTCTTATCATCTTGTTTTGAAATCCTGTGTTATTTTTTATTGCTTTTGTGTTGTTTTTGTCTTCATTATTGTTATTTTATAATTGGTTTTTTTCTCTTTAAAATAAAAAAATGTAAAATAAATTGTCAGTATTTGGTATTTTTTCCTAGCAATGAGAAAATAACTAAAGTACCCCTCAGAATATTTTTATAAGGGTTTGATATTTTACTGTACTTTTAGTTCTTCAATGCATTTTGAGTTAACTTTTGTATAGTGTTAGGTAAGGAGCTACCTTCATTCTTTGGCATTTTGGAATCTAGTTTCCTCAATACCATTAGTTAAAAAGAGTATTATTTTCTCACTTAATGGTCTTGGCATCTTTGCTGAATGTCATTTGACCAGATGAGTGAGGATTTACTTCTAGGATATATTTTCTTGCACTAATATATTTATGTCTATCTCAACCTGAGTGTCACAGTGTATTTTATTACTGTACCTTTGTAGAAAGTATTAAAAGTAGTAATTTGGGATCATCTGTTTCAAGATAGTTTGACATTTAGGGTTTTATGAGATTGTATGTAAATTTTTAGGAGAAAAAATAATCCCTGAGGTTGTTACAGGAATTATAGAGGTTTCATCGAGTCTTTGAGTATCACTTTGGGTAGTGTGAACAATTTAATATATTAACTCTTCCAACCTATGAACACAGGTCTTCTTTCTGTTCATGTATGTCTTGAATTTGTCATTTAAAAATTTTCAGAATATGAGTATTTTGCTTCATTGATTAATTCTTAATTTTATTCTACTGATAATATGACAGATGCAACTGCAATCCTTTTAAATTATTCAATTTTGTTAAATTTTTATGTGCTAATAATATTCTGCAATTTTCTGGATTTACGTTTTAGATCTAACAGTCTGGTTGACTCATTGAAGCTTTCTACAGGTTAAAATCATGCCATCAGAACATATTGATAAATTTACCTCTTGTTTTCCAATTTTCATGAATTATTTTCTATTTCTAATTTCTTTATAACTGCTGAAAACACTCGGTGAAAACTAGCACCCTTTCATACTCCTGATGATATCTGAAAAGCTTTCAGTATTTCATCATTGAGTATGATGTTAGTTGTGATTTTGATGTGTGTACTTTATTATGTTGAGGATTTCTCTCTTATTCTTATTTAAATATTTTTATCATACATGGTGCTGAGTTTGAATAAATGAAGGTGATTGTCTTTTTTCCCCCTTTATTCTATGCATAATCCCGTACTGTCTTGTTATACAGTGCTCTTGAATTTGGTTTGCTAGTATTTTGCTTTTAATAAGGTATCTTCTGATTGAATTATGTGGATAAGTATTTTGTTGAGGATTTTTGGTTCAGTGCATTTAATTGATATTTATCTGACTTTTCTTAGTTGCTTCTCAGAGTATTTTATTGTACAGTGTGAAATTTATTAAAATCTAGTTATTCATAAAAGTTCTTTATGAGATGATGATCTATTTTTATTGTATGAGACCAGTTGTAATGTTCCCTCTTTCATTTCCAGTGTCGGTATAAGAATTTCCATTTGTCTTTGGTATTTTAGGTAAATACCTGTCAATTTTGTTTCTGTTTATAAAGAAAACCCCCAACTTTTTGTTGTACTGATAATTGAAAAGTGTGATTCTATTTTCTGTTTTCATGATTTGGATGCATGTCCCTCAAAAAGTTTATTGTGCTGAAGGCTCACTTGATAGTGGGAGTTTGGAGTATGGTCATGAGGGCTCCAGCTTCTTCACTGGACTAATCTACTCATGAGAATGGATTTGGTAGTGTACAGAGAGGTGAAAGGAACAGGAGGTAGAGCCTAATTTAAGAAAGTGGATCAGAAAAATGGCTTTGAGACTATTCCAGCCTCATCTCCCTCCTCTGGGATGTTCCCTTCTCTCTCTGCTTCCCACTGGCACGAGGCGAGCATCTTTCCTTCACCACACCCTTCCACCATGTTGCGGTCTTGCCTGGGCCTAGAACCCGGCAAGCACAGTTTTTAGGTCACAGTTTAGGTCTTGAAAGTACAGTAAAGCCTCATTTGTTCAGTGGTGGGGCTGTGGGAGGGTGACTGGGCTACGGTGCACTGTGCTCACCAGGGGAGAGTCACCATTATCTGAAGACTTTAGGTCAGCTCAGGACGTCCCTGGACACACGTCCTTTCCTGGCTGTGTCTGCTTTTCTCCTGATTCTCCTCAGACGTGGCTATTTTTAAATATATCTTTTATGTGACTGCCTAACTGCTATTCATTCTCTGACCTTCCCGTCTTCTATTGTATTTTGCATTCAGTAATCTCTTGCCTCAAGCATCTGTAGGCTTGTCATCTCTTTGGCTTTCATGAGCCATATTCGCTGCTCTTGCTGATGTTTTTGTTACCCTGAGAGCTGGATGTGCCCGAACAGCTAAAACCATTGAAATGAACTCTGTTCCACTCTGTCTCACTCAAAGAGTAGAAACAGAAGTGCTGAACCGTACCCGCCACAGGGAAAAAGTAGGACCAAAACCAGGTGGAATGTCCTGGTGCTTTGAGTGTGTCTTCTTGATTGGCTGCTCACATGGTTACTGTACATCCCTGAGTGAGTACTGAAACTGCTAAAAGTGTTATTTTAGGAATTCTTATCCTCATTCTTACTGTTTTCATTGAAGAATGAGGGTGTAGACCTTTGTGATATATCATTTTGCTGAAGCCACTCCTAATTCAATTCCCAAACTAAAGCAACAATACGGACAGTCTTTTTGCAAGTAAGATAACAGTAGCAACAAGAGACTGAGCAAGTTTGCCAAAGTCACATAGGGAGTAACAAGGACAGTGAGGTTTTCAGCTATGTTCCATAATCCCAGAATTTGGGGGTCTGTCTTGGTTACTTTTCTCTTATTGCTGAGACAAAATACCAATGCCCAAAATAAGGAAGGAAGCTTTTATTTAGCTTACAGTTCATGGAGGTTTCAGTCCATACTTGGATGGCTCCAAGACAGAGTGGCGCATGGCAGAGGGCAACACTTTACGGCAGCAGAAGACAGCAAAACACCAAGAGCGGCAGAGAGGAACAGTGGCAGCGGCAACCTCTTTCCCTCCCTTACACTGTATGCAAACTGCCCGCCCCAGGGTGGGGGCAGCACTCTTATCCATAATTGTAACATTGGACCATGAACCTAAAGCCTGCCCCATGACTGCATGTGGCTTTGGGGGGACACCGAGACACAAACCATAACAGGGACTATGTTTCATTAGGAGAGCCTGGAAAAGTTTTAATGTTCCCAGTTAGTTCTCTTAGTATTTAATTCTGACTTCAAATTTAGAAAATTTAAGGAAATAATAGGTTGATACATAAATCCAGTTTCTATACTATAGCTAAGCAGAAAAAGTCAAGTGGAACCAGTTTATCTAAAAAAAATTTTAAAACATGTAAGGTACATTATTGATATAAATAACACACAAAAGAAAAACTAACTTTACCCTTCGGGCGTGCAGAGTATCTATGAGTAATGACTTTTTATTTTAGTTATTCTTTTGCTAAGTGTTTTGAAATCCACTGAGTAGGTAGGGTCACCAGAAGGATGATTTAGTGGAAATTGGAAAACAGTTGTTTTAGAAGAGTGTTTGATTTCAATGTATATCTTGTACTCCCTGGGAACCTCTCTCTCCTTAGCATTGAGACCACGTCTGGCAAGCAGTTGGCAGGAGGCAAAGGTCTTCCACAAGGGACTACAAACAAGACAATTACTGGAATTCAGAAAAGCAAAAAAGACTTTCCCCACACAGAGGACTGAATATCAAACAGCAGTTTTATCTTATACTCTAAATGAAATGCATCTGTCTTTTTCACTCTAGCTTGTGGCTAACAGCCTGTCCCAGGAGGTCTATTTTCAGTCATCAAGCAAGAATCCTTTCCATAATACTCAATGATAAGGCTGGACACAATGGTTTAGAGGTCTCAAATTATGATCCTCAATAATGATCAATTGATATTGTCACTAACTTACGTTTTGTTCTCCCACATTTCTATGTACCTCAAAATTCAATTCAACCAGTCATTTGACAGTACCTGAAATAGGTCCTCTTGAAGTTTGTTGGCACAATGTGATAAGATAATTTTATTTCACCTAGCTTGATAAGTAAGGACAAAAAACCGTCTAAATTGGAATAAGACTTGATTCATGTATTCCAGACACATTGAAGAGTGTTTGCTCAGTGCCTACCACTAGCATAGATGTTAGAGTAAAAAACAAAACTTTAATAATTGTTGTTGCCCTTAAGGATTTACAGAGTGAGGTACAGGAGAGAGGTACAGCAGGCCGCAATGTGGAAGTGAATTGATAATCATGGTGAACTATGGTGCATGCTAAGGGAAGAGTGCATAGAAAATGAGCAGCAGAGAGATGAGGAAAATCTGTTCACAGAAAGACTGAATTTCTTCTCAGAAAACTCTCCTTGTTCACTATAACAGTTCAGCTATGGAAATAGTGTTTTATAGAAAGGAATATCCATATGACGGCTTTTATAATAGAGTCTACGTTAAAAGAAGGAAGCAGATATTTTAGATGAATGAAGAGCAAAATGTTAGTCTTTGGAATACTGTACATGCATGGTCTTTAGTAGGCCACATTTCTACTTTAACAGAGTGGTGGTTGCTTCCTGCTCCACCCAGCACTATGACTATATGCACAGGGAGAAGACAGCTATAAAGTTGGAGTTCTTGTACAAAGGTATGGAATACAAATGAACGACCACTTATAATTACTTCAAGAGAATGAAATTTGAAAAAGAGAATGTCATCTCCTAGGCTTTGATCTCCAAACATAGTACTCACCTGGCAGCAGACAGTTTCATGATAGGACTTCGACTATATGAGCGCCATAGTAGTCTGGCAAGTTGCTAGAGGACCAGTAGTGGGCAAAGGACATGGTTTGCAGTGTCAGTCAGGCTCAGAGAGGAAGGAGTGATAGCACAGGTTCTACATAGATAGGGGTTGGCATAGCCCATGTAGCAGCAACATCCAGGAAGACAACTACTTAACTTGTGCATTATGAAGATTTCCTGATGTGCACATGGAGATGTGGAATCATCACCATGGTCTAATTTTAGAATAGACCATAGTACGGAAAAGAAGGCCCTTCCACATAAGCAGCTCTTTATTCAACACATTCTCCCATTGCACTCTCTCTTGACTTTTTTCTCTGTATATTTGACCATTAGTATTTTGTACAAAGGAAGTCTAGGATATGTACTTTTTGCTAACTGATTTTTGTCATTAAGACCTGTTTATGTTGTGATGTGATCGGTACTACATTTCTTTTTGTTGTTCAGGAATTTTCTATTGTATGGGTACAGTATATTTTGTTTATCTTATCATTAGTTGATGGAGACTTGTTCCTACTTTATGGCCACTAAGAATAATCTTTCTGTGTTAATATTTCTGTGATTGTATTTTTGTCTCTCTTGGATATGTACCTTAAGCTGGAATTATGAAGTCAGTGGTTAATAAGTGATTCTGAAGAACTGCTGACATGTTTTCTAAAATGTAAAGCATCTATTTTGTTTTTGTTATTTTTAAAAATTTTCTTATTTCTTAAACAATGCTCAACCCAACGTTATGAATATATACTTCTATGCTTTCTGTAGTTTTATATTTTGACCCATTGTACTTTTCTCTATAATTTATTTCCAACTGGTTTATTCACAGGGTGAGGAAGAGTTACAACTTAATTTGTTTCATATTGACATCCTAGTTGTATTGGTTGTATTGGTTGAAAAAACTGTTCATACCACACTGAATTATCTTCAAACCTTGTTCAGTCTGTGTGTCCATTTAGGGAGTGTTGCCATCTCGACAATAAGGAAACACTGGGACTCTTGGTTACACTAACCTTAAATAAAGCATTTGCAAGTCCATGTTGGGTACAGATGAGGAATGCCGTTGCATTACCTCCTGGGTGGAATCTGTAGCATTAGACTTGTAGCTGGTATGAGTGGGTGCCATCGCCTTTGGCCTCACCACTCAGGACAAAGCTCTTGTTACTGAGCTAGAAAGAGACTGGGATGATTTGTACTATTACTTACAGTTCTTGCCAGGAGTTATACTAATTTTCTTTGAAAACTCAAAGCCAGGTATATGCTGTCTTCCTCTATGTGAGCCCAATGCTCAACACAGGCCTGGCATAGAATGGGTATTCAGTAAAAAATGAATTCATGTATTCGTGAATAAGGTAGTCAACTGAGTCTAAGAAATAATTAGGATGTTATCTCTGGGGTTGATAATATGAAATAATATAATACTCGGTATTATTTATCTTAGTCTTTTCACTGTTCCTTCTTCCACTCAGCACGATAGAAATGCCAAATCTCCAGTCTAATTCCTGAATGTAAGTCCTCTCACAGGGCAACTTAGAGCTTTCCTAGGTTGCTGACTGAAGGATATTTCATGGTAAAATGTTTGATACTAAGTGGAATGAAGCCAAGGAGTCTTTCAATAAAGCCACAATTTGCTGTGAAAGGAAAATTGGGGTCAGCAAACTTTTTGATCTGACAAATTAGAAAATATTATTACTATTTTTCATCTAGTGCACTTAATAATTGCAAAGAACTTCCTTTAATGTGATTATGGTCTATTCGGTCATCTTTATGCTACCATGGTCTATATTACTGCTACTGTACTTATCACATAGGATTGTAATTATTGGGCTTATTAATGCATTTATTTCCATCATTAACTAGAGTTCTTTGAGGACCATCAGAAAACACTGTGTATCTGTATGTGCAGATTCACGGCACAGTCATTTCTCAGTAAACGTTTGTTACACACATCAGTTGCCAGATTGTCCTATGTTATAGTGCTGTGCTGTCATCCTGGCCCCTGCAAGCTCCTTAAAGGCATTCTTTTATCATCTTGCCAATATTCTCAGCTGAAATAATTGTAAAAACAAGTGAACAAATAGATGCAGTAGTTCATAACTGGATAAAGGTACTGAAAACTGGTTTTATATTTCATAGCCTTGGATGAAGAAATGCTGCCATTTTTATATGCATTTATATCTCAGTGAGAGAATTAGCTACTACTTGGCCATATAGTCTAATTTTTAGCAAAGCCTCCATCCCAGAGATTCTCTAAAGAACTTTCCAAGTACATGTATAATTATAGTATTTGGTTCATTTAATACAATCCCTTTATCTCATGATAGTTTCTCTGGAGGTTTTCATAGCCTTCTAAGGGATTTGTGAGGTGCACACATTTCATTCAGCTATGGTTGCCCATATCCATGGAGGTTGACTGTGTTTGTTCCCAAGCACATAGAAAGTTGTAAAGAAACTGAGTCCTTGTTAGGAGTCAGGCATCCTCTGTCACTTTAGAGTTTCAAGAGTTGTCTCATTTCTTCTCAGTTCTACCAGCAAAGGACTTTACTCTTTGGATGATTCTCTAGATGTTGAATCCTTAGTGACATGAGAACTGATAAAAACTCATGATATAAAGATTGTTCTGGAGCCATGATCCTCTTGGGATGATGGTGTGCTGCCTAAACCATTGTTAATAAAATGTAAACCTACCTTCAGGACATCTGTAACTTTTGCCAGTGAGCCAAATATATCTTTCTCACTAATTATCAATCGTATCATGAAATACATGGTCTTTTACAATACACTCCTTCATCTGGTGGACTGAGGCACTGTGTTGAAGATAACAGTATATAATATAGCAACCACTGTTAATTTCTATCACTTTGTTTTGAGGTCACGTAGCATTTTTGTGATTTTTGTGTTGTTTTGATTTTGTCTTCATTGTTGTTGTTTTGTTAGTTCTTTTTAAAATCTTTTTTAAAGGTTAAAAAACTAATCAAAGAACAATAGAAACAAAATCAAAACAACAAAAATGATACATTACCTTAAAACAAAATGAGGAACTAACAGTAGTTGCTACATTACATACTGTTATCTTCAGTGAAGTTGCTCAGTCCACCAGACATAAAAATGTCAGGTTGATCAAACAATCAAAGACAGTAACAAGTAACAAAAAAAAAAAAAAAATTGAGAATGATGCAGAACTTCACCATACAAGATGGTAGGAGTTCAACAATGGTTCTTATAGTGCATATTATTGTTTTAAAAATTAAATAAAATACATTCTTTGTTTAATTTAATGCAATTGGAATCAGTTTCTCTTCCTTGGACCTGCAAAACTTCATCATACAATACTTAAATTTTAGAGGTAAACAAGACTTAGACAGTTAACTTTACAGAAGTTTATTGAGTACTAACATATAAATCAATAGATGAAAATGACCAGCAATTTTAGGACTACACAGTGGTACTGCAGCTCACAAACTTAATTTGTTCTACAATTTTGGAAAAGGTGTCTTTGCTTGGGTGGGAAAGATGGTCCTGCTCACGTTTATCTCCCAATGCAGTTTGCAAACAAAGCCAAAATTTTGCCAAGTGCTTCTGTTTGAGAATCAAATTGCAAATAAATTAGGTTGATGAATTGAGGCACAACTGTATTTGTGAGACAGTAGTTTGGAACTATTTTCAGAAAGAGAGCTCACAGGCACAGAATTATCTGGACTATGGAATGCAACCCCCATAGATTCACTTTACATTCTAGCAAAGGCTTGGGGGTGTCTCAACATAAAGGCTCCTGTCTATTTTCCCCTCCCTGACTGATTCAGGGTTTAACATAGATCATGTAATTTGAAACACAATAATTAACATAATAGGGAACAGCAGCCTACTGAAACAATTTGAATAACATAATGAATATTGTTGGTGTTCTTCTTGATTTACATTGGAAGGAACAGATGCAAAGACCATGAAAGGGACTTGGCAAACAGTGAGAACTGCTTTAGTGCTACATTCCAACTCTGTGCGATTTTCTATGTGAGTCCTGCCATCTGCCTCCCACTATGAAGGGCTGTGAAAGTTGGAAAATGTGAGGTAAAATTCATTTTCAAACAAACAAAGCACTAATCAGGAAAGTAAAGGACCAAATATCTATAAACGTAATGTACTCTGGAGAGGAGAGTACACTCCCTAATGCCTTATCAGTATTAATGGATAGATCCAGAGTGACTTGAATTGGGAGCTAGTGGAGAAGGAACGTAGAGGAAATTTTGTTATTCCTAATTTCAGTATAACTTATACTAAGATCCAGAAGGGTGCATTTAAACAAGGAATAGAAGATATTACTGTAATCAGTAGTAGTATTGTATAGATGCATATATAGATTAGGTGTAAAGATATAGCTATAGAGAAGAATATTTTTGTAGATCTGATGTGTGTGTGTGTGTATGTGTGTGTGTTTGTGGTTTTGTAAGTATACACACATCTTCATATAGAGACTGAAACATAAAATATGAAAGGCACCTGGAGCAAATCTATCACCCGCACTGACACATATAATGGCTCAACTGTACTAATTGAAAATAAGAACATTTGCAGATCTTCTTAGAAAGTAAAATTAAAGCCTATGCAGGAATTGGCACAAAAGCATGGTGGTCTCACTCTCTGGCTGCACGCTGGTGGCTGTGAATGCACACTGCAGGCACCATGTGGCCACCTTAGAGAGGCAGCTTGGGGGTGATGGGTGACTGCCTCACACCCTGGCCACGTGCCAGCCCAAGAGGAGTCCCAGGACCCACCCGAGAAGTGCATGCTGGACAATCAATGTCTGCTCCTAGGGCCTCTGCAACACAGGACAAGAGAGGTGACAATCAACTCACCCCAACTGGAGAAGAGACCAACACTCAGTAGCAGAGTTTTGCTTCAGGACTGAATTGTTGCCCCACCATAGAGACTGGGAGAGAGAAACCTTATGAGATCATCTTGGAAAGGGGAACAGATGGGAGATCTGCTATCAGGCCAGGAAATTCATAAGCCTTGCATCCTGTGGAGGGCGGCCAGTGTGGAGGGTGCAATGGTCAGAGGGAGCAGTTGTGAAGGAGAACAAGGTTAGGCAAGTACCTTTGACCTCTGTCACTGCTGCCTATGTTCAGTAGACACTAGTGGTCTGAAGTGCTGTAGGCTAACATACAGATGGGATCTGCACTCCAGTCATGGTCTGTTGATGTCTGGTTAAGGGACATCCATGAGCAGCTCCTGGCGTCTGGCATTTTCCTGTTGTCATTTGATGCCATTGTTGCAACAGATTTTCTACTATGCACAGCAATGTAGTAATAAATAATAAGTGATTTTCTCCTTATGCCAATATCTGGAGTTTTCAGGGGATCATAACCCATAAAGTGAATATGCACATACATGTCAGGGGGAGTCAGGCCAACAGAAGACAAGAAAGCAAAAGCCAAATGAGGAAACTATAGAGTTCATAGAAGGGATGAAGAAACTCAGTGAGGAAACAAAAAATTCACGGCATTGTTACTCAATATGTCCAAGGTGAATTTGGAGGAAATAAGTAAAAACTTGCATAGCCTGACCAAAAGGGTGCAAAATGTGAAGGACAGAGTTAATGTGGGCTTAAAGCCCTTGAAGCTATGTCAAGCAGGAATACCTGAAATAAAAAATACTGTACAGGATGCATAGATTGCAGAAATATCAAGCAGGAATACCTGAAATAAAAAATACTGTACAGGATGCATAGATTGCAGAAATAATCAATGCACAGAGTGTCTTAATTTGAGGACAAAATTGCAAATTAAAAGGAAGTACACAAAGAAATCATGAGAAGAATGAGAGAACATGACTGGAAAATCCAGAAGTACTAGATAGTACTGAGAAGACCAACCTAACGCTGAATGGAGTTTGAGAAAAGCTAGAAGATAACACAGATGGAATCAATAAGATGATACAGAAATCATAGCAGAAAACTTCTTAAACATGAGAAAAGAACGCAACATGCAAGGAACCAAGGCTGCAAGAACACCAAACAACTACTATACAGGAAAAAGCTCAGCAAGACATACCTTTATTAAATTCCCAGATTCCCCCCAAACCAAAATAGTACAAAAATCCCAGAAATTTAAGATCATCCAGAAAAAAATATAAAATCACATATAAATGTAAACCGTAAGAATTACAGCAGACTTCTTAACAGAAACCTTAAAGGCCAGATGAGCTTGGAGTGAGGTGTTCCAGGCCCTAGGACCAAATAACTTCCAATCTTGATTAACTGGTACAGGATAGCTTTCTTTCAAAAACGGTGGAGAAATAAAAACATTTCATGACAAAGACCAGCTCAAGACATTTATCACTATGAAACAAACACTCAGAAAGATATTCAACAATATCCTATATAGAAACAATGAAACTCATATAGGTAAAAGTCCATTTGAAACGAAAACACAAAGTTCAAAGGACAAACAATAACAAAACATGGCAGAAAAAAACCAAAAACAAATGTATCACCAACAATATAGAATGCAATGATAGAAAAAATATCAGGACATCTCAATAATATTTATCAATGTTAATGGCCTCAATTCCTCAATTAAGAGACATAGCTGGTAGACTGGATCAAAAAAACTAATCAAATAGTCTATTATATTCAAGAAAAAAACTAATTTAAAAAGATTTTAATAGACTAAACAGTAAATGGGGTGGGAAACATTTCATGCACCAGGACAACCCACAAATCAGTAGGAGTTGATATTTTAATCTGAGGGTAAACTTCAAGCTAAACATGATTAGAAGAGACAAAGAAGGTCACTACATTCTACTTAAAGGAATAATCTCACAGGGAAAAAGAGCCTCTGTGAATATTCATACACCAAATATAGGAGCATCTATCTTCATGAAACAAATACTGCTGAAAAAAAAGTCAAATACATATTAACACAGTGTGAGGGATATTAATATACCTCTCTGGCAAAGAGGTAGGTCAACTAAACAAAAGATCAGAAAAAAAATATCAAAACTAAAGCACAGATAGATGTCTAGCAGATATCTACAGAGTATTGCACCTCCCTACAACAGGGTAGATAGTCTTTTCTGTTGCACACACTCCTTTCTTGAGAATAGCTCCACATTAGTCCACAAATCCTGCTTAAATAAACACAAAAGAAGAAAATATCTCCTTGAGTACCAGCAGATAGCTGTGCAGTGAAAATACAAACCAATGTCAGAAGGAATACAAAAGGTACAAACATCTGAAAAGTTATCAGCAAACTCCTAGAAAACCCATGGGTAACAGAAAAAATCAAGTAAGAAATTTTTAACATTTTCTGGAAGCGAATGACAATGCCTGTACAACTCACTAAAACTTCTGGGACACTGTGGAAGCAGTTCTAGGGAAATTTCATCACTATCATTAAGAAAATGGAGCAAAGGAACTCAAAGGAACAGAATACTCCAAATTCATTTATGGAAGCTAGCATCACTCTGACCTTACCATCAGGTGAAGAACCAAGTGAAAGAAAACTATAGGCCACTCTCCCTAATGAACAAGTAAATAAGTTTATGAGGACTCTTGAGACATTCGAGAGTCAACAAGAAGCCAGGCCCAAAACAAAACTAACGAGAGAAATTTTGAAAGTCTAGAGCTACTATCATGGAAATTAAGACTAAAATAAAAGTATAAAATATCAATACATTGAAGAGTGGTTCTTTAAAGAGTAAACAAAACAGATAAACACTTTGCCAGACTTACCAATAGAAAGAGGGAAAAGACTCATGCCAATGCAATTAGACATGAAC
The DNA here is from genome assembly GCA_004027595.1 of Dinomys branickii. NCBI lineage: Eukaryota > Metazoa > Chordata > Mammalia > Rodentia > Dinomyidae > Dinomys > Dinomys branickii. The sequence goes on along the minus strand of PVLD010009099.1, from coordinate 2,539 downwards.
ACAGGGAAATCACAGCAGGTATTGTCGAAATTGAAAACTTAGTAACTAGTTTGAAAAAAATTGTAGCAATTGAAGACATTTTGAAGATATAGACACATTCCTAGATTAATACAAATGACCAAAGCTCACTCATGAAGACAGATAAAGGCCGAACAACCCAATAACAAGAGATTAAACTGAGAAGGTAATAAAGAATCTACCAAAAAGTAAAAGCTGAGGATCTGATTGATTCAGTGCTGAATTTGCTGATTTCTATAAAACCTTTAAGGGTATTGTGTCACCAATACTACTCAAGATCTTTGAAAAAACTCAAAGGAACAGAATACTCCAAATTCATTTATGGAAGCTAGCATCACTCTGACCCTAACATCAGGTGAAGATCCAAGTGAAAGAAAACTATAGGCCACTCTCCCTAATGAACATAGATGCAAGAAATCTTCAACAAGGTATTCGCAAATACAATGCAGTATATAATCAAAAATATCATACATCATGATCACATAGATTTTATCCCAGAAATGAAAAGATGGTTCAGCATATGTAAATCAATTCAATGTGATATATCATGTAAACAGAAACAAGGTAAAAAACCACATGATCATAACCATACATGAAGAAAATCTTTGGACAAAATCCAGCACTCCTTCATGAAAAAATAGGTGTAGAAGGACCATATCTGAATTTCATTAAAGCTATTTATGACAAACCACCAGAACACATCATATTAAGTGGGAAACAATTAAAAACATTTTCTCTCAAAACAGGAACAAGACAAGGATGCCTATGATCACCAATTCTACTTAATATAGTACTTGAACTATTATTCAGGAGAATCAGTCAGGAGAAAGAAATGAAAAGGATACATATAGAAAACAAAGAATTCAAATTAGCATTATTTTCAGATGACATGATACACTAGTAGAAGATCTAAAGAGCTACACCAAAAATCTTGGAATAACCACTGCAGGAATGCAGCAGAATACAAGATCAACACACAAAAATCATAAGTTTTCGTACACCAATAATAAATTCATTGAGAAGGAAAGTATGTAAACAATTCCATTTATAGTAGCTTCAAAAGTAATGAAATGCATAGGAATTAACCAAACCAAGGAAGTGAAGGACCTCTACAAAGAAAACTACAGTGCTCTGAAAAAGGAAATTGAAAAGAACATCAGAAAACAGAAAGATGCCTCTTGCTTCTGGATAGGCAGAATCAATATTATCAAAATATTTATACTCTTAAAACTGTTTTAGAGATTCATTGCAGTCCCAAACAAGATACCAATAGCATACTTTACAGGTTGCGAGAAAATGATCCTAAAATTCTCATGGAACCAAAAGAAATCCAGAATAGTAAAAGGGATATTGTGCCACAAGAGCAAAGCAGAAAGCATCACAATATACGACTTCAGCTATATGACAAAGCAATAGTGGCAAAAGTGAGTGGTACAGAAACAAAACAAGCACATGGATCGATGGAGCAAAATGGAGGATACAGAAACTTCCCCGGACATATCTGGCTACTTGAGTTTTGACAATGTGGCCCAAAACATGTTGGAAGAAACATACAAATGATGCTGGGAAAGCTGAAAACCTGCAGAAGGTGGAAAATAGATCCATATATCTGCCCAGGTAATAAGTTAAAGTAAAAATGGATCAAATAGCCACACATTAAAACAGAAACACTGAACATACTGATGCTAAAATAGGTAAAGCATTTTAAGCCGTAATTGTAGGCAATGATTTTCTAAAGAGAACTTCAGGGCACCTAAACACCCCTCTGACGAAAAGAGACAGGTCAACCGGACAGAAACTCAGCAAAGAAATAACAGACCTGAACCAAAAGTGTGAACAGATGGACTTAGTAGATGTATACAGAGTGCTCCACCCCACAGCATCAGAATACACATTTTTCTCAGCTGCACATGGGTCTTTCTCCAAAATAGACCATATTTTAGCCCATAGAACATATCTACCTAAATGCAAAAGAATTCAAATTATCCCATGCATATTATCGGACCACAATGCAATAAAATTGGAAATTAATGACAAAGAGAACTCCAAAAACCACATAAACACGTGGAAATTAGACAACAACCTATTGAATAACCAATGGGTCACACAAGAAGTTAAAGAAGAAATTAAAAATTACCTACAAATAAATGAAAACGCAAGTACAACCTATCAGAATCTGTGGGATGCAATGAAAGCAGTCCTCAGAGGGAAATTTATAGCAATGAAATCATATACAAAGAAAATAGAAAGAGAGCAAATAAATAACCTATTGATATACCTCAAACTCTTAGAAAAAGAGCAACAAGCCAAAACAAGAGCCCAAAGAAGGGAGGAGATTATAAAACTTAGGGAAGAAATTAATGGAATAGAGATGAAGAAAACTCTACAAAAAATTAGTGAATCACAGAGTTGGTTCTTCGAAAGAGTAAATAAAATTGATAAACCCCTAGCCAACCTTATCGAAGAAAGAAGGGAAAGATCTCAAATTCATGCAATAAGGAATGAAAAAGAGGAAGTCACT